>WURS02473004.1:0-12942 GCA_011762765.2 Rhinocypha anisoptera
CTACCTTTTAAAATGTAAAATTTGCCCCGCTTTTTATATTGGCCAATGTACCACTCCCCCCCCCCACACACCCCCTGCTGGGTCGCTGTTCTATGAATATAGAGAGAGGTACTCTCACATGGAGACTTCATCTGAACGTGATGATAATTCTTTCCTAATCATGAGCCAGTTTGTGTGTTGTACAAGATCAAGAAACAAATTATAGTTGTTCCATATATCCTGCATATAAAATATCATATCATAATTAATTCCATTTATGAAAAAGTGAATGCAAAAATTAAACTATCTTTTTGAAGACACCATGATTCAATACCTAAATAAGCGATTCTCAAATTGAAGTCCACAGACCCCTGGACGTCTATTGGAAGTTTCCACTCTCATTCTCTTCCAAGTGTAGAGAGGAATATATGTAGTACTGGAATGTGCAATTGTTTAATCTGTTTCCAAAGGCAACCAATATTTTTATGCCAGAGATGCTTAAACTTTTATGGTTTGCGATAATTGGTAGCATTTTATAAGGTAGAATCTATTGAAACTGGGAAAAATATGTTCATGTTTCAGATTATCTTAACGTTGTTTATAATTTAATAGTACTCCTGTGGTGAGATTCATATATTTAATATTAAGATACTTTCCTTTTATCTAGACATGCAATCATAGTGATAAATTATTTTCTTGAAGTTTCAAGGTGGAAGCAAAAAATGTGGAAAGGTGGTTGGCCAAAAACAAGTATAATATAGCCTTCAGCATACATGCCATAGGTTTACCACCCCTGGTTTAAGTTTATACGTTCTTTTTCAGAGATTTAACTTAGTTTGCTCTCTGTACCTCTACAGTACCAGCTACCATTGTTTGTCCCTTTTAGTGCCAGCCTCTATCGCCTGGTATATGTGAAAAATCCCAGGGAGCTTTTTCGAGGAATTTGTGGATTTTCACATTTAAATATAGCATATAATATATACATACATTAATATCGTTTTGTTAACATCAGTTTTACACTCCAAACATATGTTAAGTAAAATATTTTTTATCTTCTAAACAATTTAGGCAAAAATTATTTATTAAATTCTAGAATAAGTATTACTGTATGATAAAAATAATTTAAAAAATCAGGCTATTAGATCAGCCCATGGCATTTTTCGCATATACTCCCAGGGGCTGATAAAATGACCCACTGGCACTATAAGGGTTATATGTAGTAGCTATAACCCATGTAACCTCATTATCATCAGATAAATAGCATCTCTTTGGGGGGGTTCTCAACAATTTTTATGAAAAAGTGGTCCTGGAGACAAAGAGTTTGAGAACCAATGACCTAAATTAATTTTAAATTTAAGGGCTTGTATGGAAAATTAATTTGTTTATGCACAATCATTACCAAGTTCAGAGACAACATTGTACTCACTCAAGACCACTATAGTTTCCCTCTTTTCACTGCTGCTATTTTAAATAAAAAACTCAATAGCAGAAAATGAAGAGGGCCTACAATACTGGTGAAATAGTTACTATGTAGTAAGTAAGAAGTCAACTTCATGGGGTGCCAGTGACAACGAAGAACATATGAAGAACATCATACAGGAATACTTAATGGTACTTTAGATGAGACAATAGCCTTATATTTTAATACACCATCATAGAATGAGTATTTTCAGGCCAAAAGCCTTGAATCATCTGTATATTTTCATCAAATATATTATAATCCGAGTCATACATTACACAAAAATGCAAAAAAATAATTGCCAGTGCCATCTTGATGAGTTTACGGCACAAATAAAATTTCCAATAAGCACAAAGAATTATTCATACCTAATAACAAACCTTTTCAACAAAGAGTTGATACAGAAATGCTTCTTGTCCAGAGCTCAACTTGAGGAAGGGATCGGCTCTCAATATCTGGGCAACCAGAGATGTAAGGAATTCCTCTGGATCTGGGTTGAGGCAATTAGGGGAAGAAATCAGTCAAACCAATCGACCACAAGGGTGAAGTACATACAAGGAAAATTAAATCTTATATAATAATCAAATTTACACCCTTCTGCAAAACATCAATCTCATTTCTTAAAATGGAAACTAGACTGTCAATCCAAATGTAACAAGTAAATCTCATGTATTTTTCACAAACACATTGGCAGAGATCATTATCAACCATAGAACAGACACAGTACATATAAAACTGAACACAGTGAGTGCTGTGAAGCATGCACCCATAAGACTGGTGTCTGAAAGCCCCTTGCCATGGGACAGCTTGAAGGCCAGTGTAGATGCTGACATGTTAAATGTCAATGTGTTTCAATTCTAAAATGATATCTTTACAATTTCACTTTTAATCATTTGTTTTTTAATTCAGTAAGTTTTCTAAAGGGAATGTCCATGAAACTTTGATACACATCACTCAGTTTTAAGTTAAACATATATAAGTACTAATGAGAAGGGATGTGGTACAACCATGTAAAGTTTCATAGCTTTGTGATCTTTTCTTCACATTATGCTCAAATATATGGTATGCACTATATTTAGATGCGCAAGTATTATAAGCTTACATGATATTTTGTTATTGCACTGTTTATAAACCTTTCACAAATAACTAAATATTTTCAACTCACCTAAATGTTTTCTTTAAGACTAAAAGAATATTTGGGAATAGATATTGGGCCACTATGAAGAAATGACATAAAGTCACCAAAACTTATAACATACTTTTATCTAGAACATCCTCATACGTAAATGGGCAAATAAAGGTTATTACATATATACTTAACATTTGAATTTGAATTCATTTTTAGTTTTAAGAATTACTAACTACTAACTAGTAATAATAATTACTAACAATAATTAATAATAATATCCAACTTTGGTTTATACAGAAAAAAAGCCTTTTTTCATTAATATAAAAAGAACTAACACATTAGAGTAGTATTAAAGCATAATGGGAGATGATTTTATATAATCAACACATACCCTTTTCTTCGCCAGTGAGGCCAGAGACTGAACTTAGTTTTTCCAGCAACTGACGAAGTTTCATCACACGGTCAGCACGAACATAGAGATTTTTTCTGAGGGGATTCACAATTTCCTCTCGGAGAACCCTCTGCACTTCTGTGTACTCAGGCACATCATCCTCAGATGGTGGACGGAAGAGTAACCCATCAAAAACACTGTGAAGTAATGAACAAAGACCATGAGATACAGAATACATATAATGGCATATAAGAGACTTAGAAAAGTCATAATAATGAAAACATTGCCTTTATTTGTCAAATCAATATGTCACACAATACAGATATCTACAAATACAATATGTATACCCAGCACCCTGCCACCTGATGATGTATGGCAGGGGCTGAGAACACCAAGTTTTGTAAAACAATCCACCTAAAGAAACATTTTAGAAATAGTTAAATCTATATCTGAGTATTGGATTTCATCTTTGGTTCAGGGGAAGAAAGAAACTCTAAATCTACTAGTTTCAGTCACAAATAACAGAAAAAGCTTCACTATCCAATCGAATTCAGCCGTTTGAATTCTAAGTTTTAAAAATATAAATTTAATCTAGACTAGAAAAATGACATGACAAAAATAAGCATAAGAGAAATAAAAATTAAGAACAAGTAAGATGAGAAAATAAAAAAAGGCCAAAAACAAGAGCCAAAAATAAAGAGAGAGAGAGAGAGAGAGCAATGTTGAGCATTAATACTTTTGAGTGTTAGTAATGTATTTCATAAACATCCAGTTCCAAAACTTTTCTTACAGAATTTACATGTTGTAGGTCAAGAGTAAAAACTCTGAAATTTTTAAACAAAAGGAATCTTTGACTCATCATAGATTTAGATTATGTGTGTAATGGTGTAAATAACTGTGAATCCTGTAAAAATGTCATGTTTCAAAGGAAATGTCTCTCATTTTTACCTTATATTTTACATATCAACATCTAAATTGCATGAATATGCTGAATAAGCCTATCAAGTTATTTTCGAGAGCAGGTCACTTCCATGGATTTAATATGTAATGTGGATAAACTTCTGTTTTCAAGGTGGCTAACACTTTGACCTCACTTGAAGTCACTGTGGAGAAATCTGACTCCCAGATACTCCAGGTTAATTCTGGTTAAATAATCTGTAAAAGTTAAAATTGCCTCTAACGAAACATAATTTCCTTCTCACAAATTTGTGTGGAAGTAACTGTGCATCTGAGTGCCTCAAATAGTCCACAAGGGGGGGAGGGGACGGGTCAAAGAAGGAGCAAAACAGAATAGGGACAAATGACGAGGTGTTCCCCCGTCACGAACCTGATACATATTGCCGACAAATCACAATGAGACACTGCAGTCCCTCAAGTGTGAGTGTGTATCAGAAACAAGGAGCTAAAGAAGCATTTAAAAAACAAAGTATAACTACTCGATAGCTTCCTACTTGAAAATAATTATGATACACTTTGTCTTAACACACTTCTTTAATGATGAAGTTGACTGACATTATATCGTCTTACTCAGGGAGCAGGGGTAACAATAATTGGCATTTGAGCAAAAAAAAGTTGCTTCTTCAAGTCAAAGTTCAAAACATGTTATCCAAGTCGAACCAGTATTGGATTCTCAGTCCAGACATAACAGGCTTTTTGAGTGTGACTGTATTTTAGAAGCAGTATTAACACATTGGAAGATTTAGGAAATTACGGAAATTAAAATCACTGGGTGAACTCCCAGTGATTTTAATTTCCGTAATAACTTCCATCATATCACGCCAGAAAATATCACTGCTGGAAGATATAGGGGTACCTTTTTGTAGGATTGAGAAAACTAAACAAAATTTTAAGGTTCATGTGTTGGGAGAGTTTTCGATAAATTTCCAAATAATGCCAAAACAAAAAATAAGGGTAACTTTAGAAGGATAATGAAAAATTGGTTAAAATATAGCCCATTACACAGTATGGAAGAGTACTTTCAACGTGATTTAATTGGTCTGATGCTACTTTGGACATGTTAAAGATGCAATATAAAGGATAAAGGTGTGAGAAACAACACATTTTTGTTTCCTAATCAATTTGTACTGTTTCCTGTTGCTATTGTTTGAACAAGTGTTTGATGAGATCCATGGAATATCATGTCATGTTGTTGCAGATATTGTACCGTATTCCTTTTTAATTTCTGTTGACTGACCTTAAGTTTTGTACTTAGTATTGTATGTTTTATTTAGTATTTAGTTAATGAGTATTATGTTTGAGTGATTGATGTAGGATCATGCATGTTTATGTATTTTTGTACTTTTCCTGATGAGATCCACTCCAGAAAAGTTGGCTGAATGATCAATAAGTATTACGAGATTATACGTAAATTATTAAAGACTGGATATTTTATTATTCAACATACTCCAGTGCCAGGGTATTTTTTTCCAGCATTCTTTTTTTATGCAGCCGACTATAAATGAGTTTAACTCTCATTTTAGAGTATTGTAGTAGTATTTTTGTTTATAGGATCATTCGATGGCTATGGTCATTTCACACTTCTTCGAGTAACAAAAAACCCATCTGGACAAACGCAACACCCAAGGCTTGAGTGGGACTCGAACCCATGACCTTTGGGTTAGCCAGCAAGCATGCTACCCACCAGGCTAACCCGGTCAGATTTAGAATATTTATTTGAAACTTTCACTGTTTAAAGATGAAACTTTATGCCATATTATAAGTCAATAATTAGCAAAGCATCTGTAAAATTATCATCAAATACCTCTGAAAGTATTCCAGATTCTTTAATTATCAGAACAAGGCCATTTCTAAAGACATGGTGCCACAGAACAGACTAGCACTATTAAAAAAATTGCCCATAATGTTTAATTTAATGTTTTCTTCATTGTACATTGGGTGTATTTATGCAAATACCTGAATGTCATACATATATTAATGCACAATTCCAGTGTCCAATGTTTGTGATGTCAATTAAATCAAAGTCAAATTAAATCAAAGGCTGAAGGTTACACATTTAATTGGAGTTTATTGACGCAACACACAACATCACATGCTATCACACATAACGGCAACACGATAGTGACGCTACAGAAAAAGGCACCAACAAGATTCTAGGTACATGCCCTCTGGTGGGAAGAATACAAAATAATACAAATGATACCAATATTCAAAATACATATTCCAACACTCCCCCTTTTTTATATTGGTATTAAAAAAATCACATCAACTTTGAAACATGAAAACAAAGACAAAAAATATGGAACTCCAAAAATCACTAATGCAAAAAAAATAATAAGTCAACACCAATGAAATCTGACAAATTTTTATTTTAGTAGCTGGAACAACTTTGGTTAATAAGTCAGCTGGGTTGTCATATGAGGTTACATATTTAAATTTAACACTACCCTTCTCTACCTCATCTCTTAAGAAATGGAAAATTATGTCAAAATGTTTGGTCCTATTTGAATAGCCTTTATTAGAAGCAAACTTAATAGCACTTTGGTTATATACTGCTATTTCACAGGGTTTGTTGATTAAATGGCCTTGCTTTATTTAACTTAAGAAACTGGTAAGCCATTTCACCTCCTTAACAGCCTCTGACATAGCAATATATTCTGCTTCCATGGTGGAAGTTGCTGCTGCTTGCGCACTTGCCATGACACTGCTCCCCCTACTAAAGTCACTATATATCCACTAAATGATTTTCTATCCCTTGAATCTCCCCCCCAATCAGCATCTGTTTAGACTTTGACTGGTTCCCCAGTTGCCTTGTACATAAGTTTGGTATTCACAGTTTTCTTTAAATAATGCAAAATATGTTTGACATATTTCCAGTTCCCATCTGTTGCCTCATTACAATACTGGCTCTGACAACAAACTGGAAAAGAAAGATCAGGTCTAGTATCTGTTGACAAATACAGTAGATTGCCTATGGCCTTTTGATAAGTATTTTCATTAAACTTGTTCCCTTCATTTCCATCACTTTCTCGCTTAATCGCCAATGGTGTAGAAATACCCTTGGATTCTTCCATTCCAAACAAATGTAATACCTGCTTGGCATACACACATTGGCCCATCAAAACCGTTTTATCAGCAGTCTTTACAATTTTAAAAGATAAAAACTGACATAGCAATCCCAAATCACACACACTCATATTTTTGCTAATTCTTCTTTGAAGCTGAAAGGATCAATTTTACTCCTCAATCCCCACAGTGCCAAGTCATCAACATACACAGCCGCAATCAAATCCCCACTCTCATTGAAGTAAATGCATGGTTCTGAAATACACTGAGGAAGACCTATCTTCTTCAGCCCAATATCCAACATATCATGCCAATTTTTGGCAGATTGATGTAAACCATATAGACCTTTCTTTAGCTAGCAAACAAAATTTTTACCATCTTTTACTTCACTCTGAAAGCACTCAGGTTGTTCTAAATAAATATCATTCTGAAAATTAATAGATTTAGATGGACACCTATTCCGAATGTAGGCTCCAGTGTTCAGAGCCTCAGCCCAAAACCTGTGTGGCACCTTAGACTCAGCTAGCGTGCAACCAACGAACCATGTTGAATAAATTCAAATTCATTCGTTCTGCCTTCCCATTTTGCTCAGGTGTTCCTGGTACTGTCAATCTCCTACAGTTATCAAGATGTTTCTGAAATTGACTAGCAATATATTCACCACCACTGTCACTTTGAATACACTTTATCTGTTTTCCCTTCTGTCTTTCAACTTGTTTTTGGAATTTAACAAACCCATTAAAGACATCACATTTCCTTTTCAGCACCCTGATAAAAACATAGTTTGTACATTCATCAATGAAAGTCACCACATATTGGGGACCACCTGCAGACATGGGAATGATTTTACCAACTAAACTGTGTGGACTACATCTAGAACATTTTTGGCTTTCTCAGAAGTTGTTTCTTTTGGGAACCTTTTCTTTGTCAATTTACCTTCAATACAGACATCACAAGCTTTATGACTAGCTTGATTGACAATTTCCAGACTCCTTATCTTTACTAGTGCTTCCTTGTGGGTGTGTCCAAACCTATGCCGCAATGTTATATCTACTGCTTTAGCAGCATGTTCCACATAGGGAATTTCCAAATTGGGTTTTTCTGACCTTATGACATACATACCTGCCATGAAAGTACCAATCATGAACCTATCTTTACTCACTGTCATGCAACCATCTTTAATAACAATAGTACACCCTTTCTCCTCAAGCCTTCTACAGGGCACAAGATTGAATGCTAACCTTGGGACATACAATACTTTGGTCAAAGACACCTTAGATCCACCACCACAATCATAGGAACGTCACCATAACCATTAATAGCTAACTTTGTTCCATCACCAATACGTACATATCCACAATTCTTAGGTACAAAATTGTCTCTGTTTGGACTCATATGGCTAGAAGTTCCAGAACCTATAAACCATTCATTTCCTTTGGGATCAACTATTTCATCTGAGGCACTTAAAGACACAAACTCTTCACACACAACACTAGCCCTTTTGTTGTTGTTTTCTTCTTTCACCTCATCATTTGCCCTCTGTTGTCCCTTAAACAGTACTTTGAGATATGCCCCTGCCTGCCACAAACGTAACAAGTGATCGACTTCTTCTCTTCGCTGACAGGATGGGAAAAATGTCTTGGTCCACCTCTCTGGACTGCTAGCACTCTTTCACTATCTCGGGGTTTATCCTTGTACTCCTTTTTCCTTAACAGCCATTTTTTGTCCAGCAACATCCTGGGTTTTATGAGTCTCATGGACAGCATGAACTCATACTTTTCCAAACTCCGAACCAATCCCTCATAGATATTTAGAGGCAATCCCATTAACAGGAAAGCTCCCAAAGCATGATCATTTAACTCCAAAAGCACCTTAGCTATTCTGCGATGCAAACCAATCACTTTGGAAATGTATTCCTGCATGGTTATATAGTCCTCCTTCCATGTCGACACTAATTTCTTCAATAGCATTAAGGAGTTTACAATTCCCATCTGGCAATACAAACTCTCCAATTCACACCAGATTTCACGTGCAAACTCGAATTCCCCGATGTCGTAAAGGTAACAATCCGCAACAACCATGATTAGAAATGACCTAGCATGATCGTTCTCTTTCTTTTGAGCTGCATTTAGGAATGATACATCAGAAATCTCCGGATAACCAGGCTCTATGGCACACCAACAACCCCTATTTTCCAATATTGCTCTTGATCATACGGACCACGCATAATAGTTATCTTCCCTAAGTTTCATATGCTCTGGCTCAATAAGGGGTATTGGTGGTGGTCAATGGTTGCTTTGCTGAATGCTGAGTTGATGTTGGCAGCAATTTCTGTGGGATCTGTGGTTAGGGTGCCATTGAAATTGAACTTGTTGTGCATGGCATGTTGTCTTGCTTTAGTGTTTCATTTAATAACATCCCAAGCTGATTTTGTGGGGTTGGTAGATGAGGTGATGTACAGTTCATTCGAAATTTTCTGATGATTCCTGATGCTCTTTGAAGATCTTGAGGGATTGTTTGTAGGTAGCCATTAGGCTATTGTAAATATATTTAGGTTTCTGATGGAGCTCTCATAGGTGTTGGCTTTCCACTATTAGGTCGTGAGAGTATAACCTTCTTCTGGCATCTTAGAAGTTTTTTAGGAAAAGTTGCATTGAAATGCATGGTAAAGGTGTCAATAAATTTATTAAATTTTCCTTCTGCATTTGTCATGTTGTAAATATCATCCTAGGTTTCTAGAGCTATTAAAGTTACAAAGTTGATGATAGATTCATCGTCAAAGATTCTTTTATGAACAAGATGAGGGATTTTGTAGGAGGGTATATTGAGGAACTCCAGGGAGAAGAGAAGAGCATGGTGATCAGATAAGGAAGTTGTTCACCCTAGTAGGTGTATCGTTGATGATTACAATACTGTGACCCTCAAGCATATAGAGATCTGATCTGTTACGGGAATCACTTAAAATGTCCACATTAAAATCACCACATAAAATAAGATTATCAATATTTTTAGAAGAAGAAAACAATTGCATCATTGAGAGCATCAATGAAGTTGCTGAAGCCTCCACTTGGAGAGCGGTATATCCAATAGAAGGCATAAGTAAAGGAATTAATGTTTAACTTAGTAATACAGCATTCAAAGTCCTTCTTAAGGCATTCACTAAAATTAAAGCAAGAAACATTTATGTGTGGCCTTGAGTAAATAGCTACACCACCACCTTTGTGGAGAAAAATAGAAAGAAATCAGAAAAAATATGATATAAGGTACAGAAAGATGTGATTTCAGATGCACTAAGCCAGTGTTCACATACAAGGAGATCAATGTTCAATGATTGTAAGTTTACCTTAAAGTTGCCCTTGTTCCTTATAGATTGAATATTCAGGAATTTTATAGAATGATTATGGATGCTTGGATGAATTGTTTCATCAGCATTTGACACATGGGGAGCACCGTTTTGGCCTAGCCACTTGGATTTTGGTTTTAAGGATCAAGTATTGCTTCTGGTTGTCATCTGACTTTTTGTAAATGAGGTTAGTGATACAGGATTACTGAGGGGTGTTGGCTTGTCACACGAAGTTTGAGAAGCAGAACTTTGGGCAGAGATAGGATTAGCAATTCATCGGTGGAACATCACCGACAGATGACGGGATCTCTCCAGCTATCTTGGGGTGAATATGAATCTTTGGGCTGAGACACCATTGGGCCATGCATCTCTTCTATATAGCAGCTTCAGAAGGGAAAAGTCAGCTCTGATCTTAAATGTGGGAGGGACGTCACCACTATCGATACATTCACATCATTGTGTTCTTTTTACATATTTTCTTTTGCATATATTGGTAGTGCTATCAAATATTCATTTTAAGCACTGTTTTATTCTTTGTCTGATCCCCTTTTGAAATGGTTTTCTGTTTCTTCCTCTAGTGCCTTTTTAAACTCCATTTTAGGTTCAGTTTTCTTTAGCTTTAATAACTCCTATTTCCCCTTCATTGTTTCTTTCATCTTCTAGAATTTTAATTGGTTAGTTTAATTGGAACTTCATGAATATTAAGTTGTTTTCATTGTTAATATTAAATCTCACATAATTTTTTTATACTTTACTTGATTTCTGAAACAAAGCTCTACAAGGATGTATTCAAGTTGACATTTTATGTTTCCAAGGTTCCTCCATGTGTACCTTTTATGTTGGCAGTCTTGTTAGTGTGTTTTTGTATTTTCCATGAATAAATTACAATATTCACAGAAATCTAGAACAAAGTAAATCTTCAAGCATCAAATTTATTATTGAGAAAAAATTGTAAGCCATTAAACTCTACCACGATTCACATTTCATATTACTCAGTTAAAAAAAAAGAATACAAAACATTTTTTTCTTTTAGGAGAACAACAGGTAAAATTCATGATGTTTAGAGTTTGGTTCAGTGTTACTACCTTGCAGTAGGCAATAGAAATAGATTATTCAATATGCATTGATTTTCAGCTTTGAGATATCAGACAAGAAATGTTTACAATAATGAAAATCTAGTTATCCTGAGCATAAGGTTAGGGACTAGAGTTGAATTTGAAGAAATCCCAAGAGCAGTAAGCTTAGTATTTATAATATTGTGATCAATATAGTCGAATGCCTTACTGGAATAAAAGTGGAATGCAGCATATGCATCCACTTGATTCCTTGCCTCTAGGGTAACTTTAACCATATGTATTTAAATCACCCAAGGTGCTTCTTTTGCGATTGTCAAAGAATTTGTGTAAAAATTAGTGTAAATATTTTTAGCATTATAATTATTCTTATAATTTTTAGCTCTTCATAAAAATTCCAAAAAATATATTCTATATACAATTGTTTCTATTTTATTATCATAAATGAATACTTACAATCAAATTCACTGAGGAGGTCACTTGGTGGAATTCCATAATGACATAAATAAAACTTTTTAGTTTTGCTTGGATGTATTTCCACAAAATAGAACTTGCTTAAAAATTTTTATCTATGTCAAGAATACGTACATTTAGCAGATCCGTCATTATTTTACTGTTCTCCTATATCCAGGGTTCAGTAGTTGAACTGTGTGGTAGTTCTCAAAACAGGGATTTAAGCAGAGGGATGGTGATCCAGGGCAGTTTTTACACCCTGTATGGCTTCTTTCTTCTTGCCATTTTTTGTGTACACCACACACTTTCTTCTTCCAACTATAAATGTTTCCGTTTTTGGATTTTCTTGAATGAAACGTTTGCCTGTCAATCACGTACATTCTGCATTGATATCTGATGGCCATTCTTTGCACTTCTCTAATTTCTGTCGATGATACTCTGCCATAATTTTGTTCACTAAGCTTATTCTTAATGAAAGATGATCTTTCTCATTTCCTACCTTACAGTAGAGAATGTAAGCATTTAACACAGCCATATTTACTAAGTGGTTGAATAATTATTTTGTGCCACACTTTTGTCCTTTTCCTTTCTAGCAAGAAATATTCTAAAAGTCTTTATTCTAAATATTCTAAATATATTCTAAATTCTTTCGAGGCCACACCTCTCATATATTTGAGTGATATATACACAAATTGGTTTATTTACAGATCCTAACCCTTTTTGACTTATGGGTGGTATTTGGTCCAATAGTTCAGTGTTAAGGACCGCACCTTGCATTTAACCTTCCACTTCAAATCAACCAATTGCCCACACGTTGCGGTAACAACTCCTTTCTTCAGTTTTTTAAAAAGATTTATTGGTATATCTTCGCATGTGATTTTAACAGTTCCAACATCTGTTGCTCTCTGTACTATTCTCTGTAAAAGATTTTGACTACTGTTAAATTATCCAGGGCTGTTCAAAAAATACGTAACTGTTTGAATTGTGCCGACCCAGTTAGTTCCTGATAAATCCGCTTGGTGTCGACTTCTTCGTAAACATTAGCTGATCACAAGGCGGTTTTGTTTTTGCAGATATCATTATTTGTTGCTT
>WURS02473015.1:0-12940 GCA_011762765.2 Rhinocypha anisoptera
TTCGTTATATATATTTATATATATATACACACATACGTATATATATATACTTATACACATGCACACATAGAAAGAAACACTTAAAAGACCCACATTGGGAAGAGATATTTCGGGCTTTGTTTGCCCCTTTATTGGTCTGAGAGAACGAGAAAATTTTCTGAAAACGATCTGAGCTTAGAACGACGAAGGGGCAAACAAGTCCCGAAATATCTCTTCCAATGTGAGTCTTTTAAGTGTTTCTTTCTATGTGTATAAGTGTGTGTTCGTGTTTATTGCTCGTCCGAGTTTTGCTAAAGTATTTATAATATATATATATATTTTTTTTCTGTGTCCAGTAATTTCCGAACATCTAATTTCACTTCAGACGAAAAGTGATAATAAACATCTCGTACCTATGCGCACGTCTTATTCTATTCATTCCTAACAAAATGACTGTTTTTCTTCTCCCTTTCGTAACTATCTAACACATCCCTCTCCCCTGGATGCCCAAATGCTTAATAAATTCGCTGGAATAACATTTTCTCCTGCAGACGTTTTTCCCCTCGCTCCTACTTTTCATTATTCCTCTTCTCTTCTTTGGATTTATGCCTCATACTTCCCATCCTATCCTACCACACCTTATATCTTCTCATTTATCCTCCTTTCCGCCTGCTTTACTTTCTCCACTCTCCTCTTGATTCACAATTATCTCACAGGTTTTCCTTCATTCCCTCCCTTCAATACCCAATAGTTTCAGATCGTGTTAAATCCTAGACTAAACTTTTCTATGCGTCCTACCATAAATTTATCTAATCTGTTATCTCCTCCTTGTAATCGATTCCCTCCTTATATTCTAACTACTATGTCCATTTTTTTTAACATGAGGTATTGTGGGGTACAATAAGAAAAAGAAGAATGAGGTGGATAGGACACACCCTGAGGCATAGTGAGTTCCTGAAGAATATAATAGAAGGAAAAATAGAGGGGAAGGCCCCTCGAGGAAGATCTAGGGACAGATATATAGGCCAAATTATTAGAGACGTTAGAAGTAAGACCTACCAAGGAGTAAGAGAGCTAGCACTAGATAGGAAAGGATGTAGGGCTGCAGTCAACCAATCTTCGTATTGAAGTACTGATGATGATGATATATATATATATATACATATATAATGTGAACGATTTTTGTCCAAAACCAGGTTTAATGTAGATTATCATAATATTTGACATTGTTTCTATATTTGTAGCAGTTGCCACAAATGTTACGGAATCACTTTTAAGCTGATTTTTCATTAAAACTATATCATATTAGTAGGTCATGTTTTGTTAATGTTCATATTATTCTCATAAATTATTTTCCTCCCCTTCATGCAATATTTTCCGGAACGGATAACCAAGGAGTAAAAGGAATGTCCCGTTAATAAAAAAATAATACTCACCACCCATGGAAATTCTCTCCCTTCCACTAAAATCCCACCTTCAATGTATGGTTTCGGCTGCACAAGTTGGTGGAAAAGAGGCCGAGGCTCATTCGTTTCTGAAAATTGTCCTGAAACGAATAATGTATCCGGAATAGAATTTCTCTCCCGTCCGCACCGTACAATTTTTAAAATGTAACATCAGCGCACTCGTCTCCGAAAAAATGTTGTTGCAGTCAGTGACCGCATGATGATGATTAATTCTCTCAAAGTTCCACAAACTATGTATTAATTTTTACAACAATAAAGTGCCCTGGCGAAAAACGAAACGGATTTCTAATACTTGATTTCTATCGTCCTGTATGTTTCCAGCTAGTTTTTCGTTCTGAATGACGCCCGTAATGAACAAACTGTCGTGATCATGCCATTGCCATCACAAGTGTATTGCTTATTTTATTGTTCAATTATGACCCATAAATAAATCCATACAATTAAACTCTAGATGAAAACGCCGTGAGATTAGTTTTATATATTGGAGTATCTTTCCTCATAAAAATAAATGATTTATAATCAAAAGTTACACTGTGGCTCTCATAATTATATGTAAATAAAAATAAATAATATAAAAATTTGACTTGGCGTGATAAGCGTGCGAAATTACTTCGTTCGCGGTAATTAAGAAGCTCTTAGCTCGAGGGGAATCCAGATTCAAAGTTACGCTGGAAACAACGCCACGCTGCTAGGCCAGTAATAAAACAGACGTTAGTCAATCATTGTATTCGTCTGAACCGGGCATTGGCAAAGCATTCCCACTTACCTCTTGAAAACTCGATCGCACTCGATGGAAAAAATCCACACAGCAACAGTAATGCGGCGATTGAAAGTTTGAAAAACATTTTAGCCGAAACTCTTGGCGCGCACTGAAATAAATGCATTCAATTCCCTACTTGTGTAAGCTTCGTCGTCTTTGGGTGCGTTTTCATACAACGAGAGAGAAAGCGAAATACATTTGTGATATAAGACCAGGGCTATCGTTTGACACCGATTGACTTTCGTCACTCGAGTAGGACGAAATGCATCTGTGATGTCAGCCATGTTAGGTATTTTAATGCTTTCGGTGCAGCTGTCCTTAATCACCGATTCCAATTAACCTTGGAGAATGGGAGGGAGCCAGCTACGACGTTTCGATCGATGAGGCAATTATCTCTGACGTGATGAATTTTTTTATAGTGTCTTCATCGTGATTCTTGTTTATCTTTGCTCTTTACTGAGACTGTTCTCATTAGTAACCTAATTATTAGCAGGGATTATTTTTATAACCCGGTGATAACATCTAAGAAAATTTTGTATGCCAAACCAAGTTACAAAACGATAAGATAATAAGAGATTATATGCCTCAAAAATCAAAGTGATGCAGTTTAATTCTCCATAATTCCTTTTCAGTTATTTAATCATATATCATTTCGCAAACTTCAGATAAAGGTATGTCTAAAAGTCAAAGGGCGTCGTGGGCCAGTGTGTAATGCGCTGGGCTACTGTACTGTGAACCTGGATTCATATCACGGTGATAACTGTAGATACCTCTGGATAAGACCAAACAGTGATTGTATGGATACCAGGAGAAACGAGAGAAAGGAACTACCCCCTTCCCCACCCTCCCCCCACCCTGATGTCCTCACTCGCTGTTGGGCTTAGAATTTTGTGAGATAGAATTAGCCTTAGTATTCTACTCCCATATACCAAATCGAATATCCGGTAGAAAAATACATGGTGGTTTTGAACTTAATTAGCATTAATAAGTCTAATGAGTAACCTATCTGTTGAGTGAAAGGTTGATGAAATTTTCCACAAAAAACAAATGTTAATTGTAACCAAGGTTTCGATGCTACATCGTCATTATCAGGCCTGATGATTATGATGTAGAATTGAAGCCTAGATTGAAATAAAACATTTATTTTTTGTGGAAAATTGCATCAACCTTTTACTCAACATGTTAAAATCCCACCACATCACGCCTGAAACTTCATTCTTTCTTAGTAACCTATCTGACAAATTTATGAATATAAAGACGCAATTTTCCAAAAAAAATATTTTCCATAACATATTTCAATAAAAAATATATTTCCAAAGTTATATTTCTACAAAAATATTTTTATTACTACCATGGTTTCAATGTACTACATCATTATCAGGTAAGGCAAAATACTACATATATATACATTTATTTCGTTCAAAGACAGCATAACTTCAATTATATTGAACATATAACAAAAGGAAAAAACAAAATAGTAACAATATAAGACTTACCAGATCTATCTGACAAAGTGCAACTTCAGTACTACAAATTTTGGTGAATACGTGGATAATTTCCAAAACTTTTTTGTCGTGTGAATACACATCCGAAATTCTATATCCCCCAAAAAATTATTACCTTATATAATTTTATGTGAAGTATCTTGTTACACCTTGCACGGTGCATGATATCATGCGCATGCCAGTGGTAGTGCATATCATATGCCGCTACCTCTGAGTAATTACCGTCTTGACAACGCAACCAACAGCGCTGATGTCATCGTGATACCAACACTTAAATAACATACTACTTTCCGCGTTTCTAAATTTTCTACTATTTTTCTCCTAGGGCTCGATTAAAAATGCACACACAACATTTTATAATCTACCTACTTTAATATGCTTCCAACTTGCCTTCTTGTCACAGTACTATCCTTTAACTTATCATAATAAGATTATAATAAGACTTCGAGCGGTATCTACATATTTAAAATAACAAACATGGCGGATAAGCGGTGATCATGCAAGCATCATTTATGTATTTATTTAAATTAATTAAAAAACAGCCAATACTGGCCTTACAAAGAATTATTGACTAATATAATATTAAAACAGCAAAAGACAATTAAAATAAAAACAAAAACAAAATATGCATGCGGGATGAGAAAAAATTAGAACACAATCTACTTTTGCCGTGCATGATCCCGTAATTTTGGAAGATAACACTTTCCGACGTGATCACGCATGCGCATGATATCATGCACCGTGTAAGGTGGCCTTCACAGACACCAATCTAAACCTCCTTTGTCGTGTAAAAGGTATTCCCCACCCAGCAACACTATAGACGGATCTTCAACACTCAGTTTTCGTTGCCATGACTTTATAAGACAGTCAAATGTTGTACTTGTTCCAAATTTGTATGTAGTTTTAGGAGCATCATCAGTAACTATCGTCCTTCTGTCCCTTAAACCAAGTTTCACTTTTGCTTTTAAGTCCGCTGCAACTAGGAGCCTTTTCCTATTCATTCTGCAATTCCTGATTAAGTCAGTGATTTCCAGTATGTGCGCATCAATGTTTTCCGACGGAGGTACTAATGTCATTGTGTTTGATTTGGTTTATACCTCCGTCATGGCTGGATAGTTGGAAGTTTTGATAATAAGGACATCGTAGTATGTGTTATTGAGTATGATAATGGCCGCGTAGAATTTTTGAGACGCATATGCAGGGGCGATTCCAGTTCTAAGTCCAAAACCAGGTATGTTCCATGTCGGGTTGTTTGGTGAAAAGTACAGTGTGCTTCCTGCACTATCAGTATGTCAAAACCTTGGAGGCATGCCACGTTCTGTATCTCTGCCGTATTTAATTTTGCTCTGTGTAGGTTAATTTGTCCGATTTTGATCAATTCTACCTTATTCTCCATAATCGATTCTTTCCAGCAGTTGCTTCTGTCGGCGGCTTGTGATCGGACATTTATCTGAGCTTTCCTTTGTGGCACGGGTCTTCCAAACTTGCTCTTTTGCAATTAATGCAGCGGGGCTGGCCTCCCTTGTTTGTACCCACTCTGTTGTCATGAGCGCCGGAGCATTGGTCACATGCGTGACATTCATCTTTCCAGTACTTGGCCATGTGACCTAACCTCAGGCACTTATAGCATCTAGAGATACTGACGAATGGTAAAACCTGTCCTATTGTCCAGACAATAGAAATTACAGATCGGTGAGTTGAGAGAAAGGAGATATGGCATATGGGTAGGGGTACCTCAAGGAATGGCTGCTTGATGGACAAGATACTACTACCGGTTTTAATTTGTGAGAGAGAATTTGGTCTCTTAAGATAGCATCCCGATAGTAACGAGGAACCGTGTAGATTATCCATTTCTTGTTTCATTTGTTAAAATTCCGAATCAAACTCCTTAACACATGATTTTTCTATTTGACATTACTTTTAAACTGAGTGTAAAATTAAAAATCTTCATTAGTAGGATATAGTTAGTTCTTTTTTATTTTATGCTTGTTAAACTTTCGTTACCTAAAAAATGAGGTCGTATTTCTCTTCTTTAGAGACGTCCATCAATTTTCGATTTTCTACATAAAGTTGTGACTGCTCCAATTGGTGTGTCTAGTTTTGTTTGTCATTATTTAACATAGAGATAATCGATTAAAGTTCTCTTAATTTCCCGCAAATGTAAAGAACCTATCGTAAGCTCAGTAGATAGAATTAATAATGAAGCTTCAGAGCCATGCGAATTTCTAAGCAGTCAATTATGAAATGATAAAAAAATCTTTTAAAGGTGACATTCGTTAGTATTTCTTGATAATTTTATATTATTTCCCTAAAAGTATGCACCTGTGTTACAACAATGGATACATTGACCTGATTACTTTAAATGTTCTGAGCAGATAAAATAATTCTTCAGGTATGAAATGGTTTCAGCCGTAGCTAGGTGGACATTTTTCCATCGTACAGGGTTAAAGTTACAACACTGTAATTTTAACCCTGTATAATTCTTCAGATCCAGAAGCTTGTTCGACACACATCATCTACGAAGAAAGGTCTTTTCATTTGAATTTCACGTTCCAATGGCAGCGTTGATCAAGTCTTTCAAGAGGAGACTACTCGACCAGGGCTTAATGGATATTTTTTTTGTAATGCATTTAGCTTTTTAATCACATATAAATTATATATACAATTATCATTGGGTGTGGTGCGCTATCCATTCCGTGTAGTGAGACACCTCGGTGTAAACTCCGGGGAATCCGGGCTCAGCACACGACTTCCCCCACGACACGATTCCCACTTGCTTGTCGTCGACGAATAGCGGCCCGCCGGCGTCGCCCTGCAACGGGAAATTATGTCACGTTGCATTGCTAAATGAACATTTTTACTCCTGACATTCTATCATTTCATAAAAGTGTCATCAGATGAGGATGAAAGACATTGTTTTTGGAAGTAATTTCTCACATCCCACATTTGGCGTCGACACCTTATTAACTTATCACGACGATGGTGGGAAAGACGTTGTTTACGAAATTTATAGTATTCATTCATGATTATAAATATATATGTATACACACAATAATTACATATGTATGCACACAATAAATAAATATATATATACACAATAAATAAATATATATACACAAACAATTAACAAAACAAGTAACCAGAGGTCCATAGACAAACTTCAAAATTTTTCTGTTGCTAGCTCATATTTGAGACTTTCGTGAGCATATGTAAATAAATATATGGATGATATGCATATATATATATATTTCGTGTGTATATAATATATGTATATATAAAGTAGCTTTATTTATGCATATTAATATATGTTGGTGATAGATTAATAATGGTAGAATTGAAAGGTGATCCGAATAAATAAGTTCTAGTCAGGGAACAGGAATACGGTAGTACCAGGAGAAAGAAGTAGACGAATTGTATGATCAGCTTGAAGAAATTTTAAAGGGCATGCCCGGCAGAAAGTATATTGCTGTGAGTGGGGGTCTGGAAATGCTGTTTAATACGGAGGAATAAGAGGAAAGTTAGGTGAGTATGGTTTATCGATAAGTCGGGAAGAATTTATTGGAGTTTTGTAAGAGAAGGAGTATGGTAGTAGCGTAGACGTGGCTCGAACACCGCAAGAGATGAAGGTACACTTGGAAAGTGTGGGGAAATACAGGACGTTACTAGTTAGGCTGCACCATGGTTACGTATAGAGCTAGGAACAGTGTTTTAAATTTGCAAAAGGTCTCCGGGACTCGGACCACAATTTGGGCATGATGAATTGTTATGTCAATAATTTAAAGAGGATTAAAACGAACAAGAGATTAAATGGAATCTAGAATCTTTGACAGGAACAAAGAGGGAAACGATTCAGGAATCAGTGGAATGTCTTCTAAACTAGGGTAACCAATGTAGTAGGACAACGGAACAAAGGTGTAAAGTTCTTAAAGGTGGAATAACAAGAGCCTTTGAAAGTAATAGGAAAAGCGGACCATAAGAAAATTAAAAAGAAATGGATTATGGAGGAGATGATTGGGATGATGATGACAGAACGTAGGAAAGTGGAAAAACGTTGGTGTGCAGAACACGAGAAAGAAATACTGAGAGAAAAATATTAAACTGTGGCAAGATGACTAATAAGATCAGAAAGGCATTGCGGGAAAGTTGTCCGACTGCATGGGAACGTTGCAGAGGCGGGAGAGAGATGGACTCTCCATATAGGAAAGTCAAAAACTTGTCGGAAAATAGAACGGTAAATAATATCCCTACTACATGTAGAAAACACTGAATGAAACGACTGAATTTTTCAACAAAAAATGTTGTATAAAACCAAGCAAATTATTTTTCCCAATGATTTTTATTGTTTAGATGGTAGAATTGCATGGAGGAAGTGCATGGAGGAGTGCGTGCACGATAAATAGAATAGCTCCTACTTATGGATTTAGAAAGAGAAGTAGACGAGAATAGGTTAGGCCCAAAGATAGCGGATAGCGAGCTAGAAAAGTCCGTACAGGGTATAAAGAGACACGAAATACTGGGGGTGAATAGTGTACCAGCAGAAGTACTCGAGGAGTTTAGAAAAAGCAAATTGATGATATTTTATGAGAAAACTCCAGGATTGTACAGTAATATGAACGGATGTGGCCATAAGAAAAAGAAGAAATGATAAAACGGATTATAGAACAAAATAAGAATTTTCTCGCATACTTTGTAGATATTGAGAAAACGTTCGATGGAGTACGTGAGGTTGATTGAAGTTTTTAGAATTAGGTCATTGTTATTAGTTTATTAGGTTAGGTTTGTTATTAGATCATTGGATAATTAGATTGTCTGACGATAATAACACAACTAATAATTACTGCTCTCCGCCCAATTATCGGAACTCTGCCCTGCGTTTTAATTTATATTAACGATTTTCAACTTTAAGCTTCGCAGGTTTTCTGTCTCCATCCAAGCCATATAAATTAAGAAATATGTGGAAATCTCTCATAGTTAGAGAAGGAATAACGCTGCAATTTCCACTTAAAATTTTAAGTGTTATTCCTTCTCTAACCATGTAAAATAGTTACTCACTTCCTTTCTCCTCCTTCTTTTCAATCAGTTTCCATGCTTTCTTTCTACAATAGTTCTCTTCTTCGTAGTTTTGCTATCCCTGTTGCTGCCTTACTTCGATTTCTCCTAATGACTTCCTATTTTCCACCGCCATTCCCAAACCTCGTACTGTCTTCATATTTTTCCTTTAGTCATTCCCACCATTTAAAATTCCATATCTTTTCCCACGCCAAAATATCGTCTACGAAATACTCTGCAAAACGCTGCAAGGGCACGTGGCAGGGGGTGAGAATGAGCCATCAGGCATGCATTCCCACGTGCACATATTAGATATAATACACATGCAGAAAAAAAGGCTATCATGCAAATATTTCAATGACGAAAGAAAATACATGTCATGCGGGAAAAAAATCGATTGAAATTTAGTTTTTAAAACAACATGAAGGATAATATACATATATACACTAGTTCCCTGACTATATCTCCGAGAGTGTGCTCACATTTATTTTGGTCTCTAATTGTGCGTGGAAAAAATGACATTTTATATCTTTCTGTTCGACAGGCTATCTCTCTGATTTTATGTACGCGATCTAATCTACCGTAGTATGTCGGGGCTTATAATATATACTTGACTTCTTCACTGTAGTGATCCTCCTGAAATATGTATAATAAATTCAAGCTTTACTTCAACCTACGTTCAGCGAGTGGCTCCCAACCTAATTTCTCCAATAAGCCTGTTACACTGCTACGTTGGTTGTAACAACCCTTCACAAATGTAGCTGCTCTACGTTGCACTCGATCTAACTCCAAAACCAGTCCTGCCTCATGAGGGTGCCACAAACTTGACGCGTATTCGAGATGAGGCCTGACAAATGAATGGTAACTGCGTTCCTTTACCGTCTCATTACATTTTCCTAGTACTCGTCTTATGAATCCTAACTTTTTATTTGCCATTTCACAAATTTCCCGAATGTTTTCCTCACGACAGATCTTTCGTTATCGTAACACCTAAATATTTCGTACACTCTGCATTAGTTAAATTTGTTTCCTTAACGCTGTAAAAGTTTCCGGGTGAGGTGGACTTCCTCCAAAAGTTCATCGTCACACACTTTTTCAAATTTAATCCTCACTTCCATGCCTCACACCACTTTTAAATCGGATTCAAGTCCTTCGTCAATGAGTCCCTATCTGTCTCTTTGCAGATTTCTCTGTAAACTACTGCATCATTAGCAAAGAGGCAAATATTGTTGTTGTCCACGCTATTAATGCCGTAAACGTATAGCAGAAACAATTTAGGGACCGATAACACTTACTTGTGGGTCACCAGATGAGACCCTTGTTCTTTCGGACAACACCCCGTTTATGGTGACCCTCTGCTCGCGATCTGTCAAAAATCCATTTATCCAGCTTATGACGCTCTTGTCTATACAGTATCTTTCTAACTTTAGGAGTAATTTCCTATGAGAATTTCCTTTGTCGAATTCTTTTTAAAAATCTAGAAATCGCCGACTTCAACATTATTTTCTCCCGAGACTAAATTTTTCTCCCGAACGAAGAGAGCCAGTTGCGCCTCACAAGATCTACCATTACGGAAACCGTGTTGGTTTCTGATGATTAAACTCTGTGAATCGAGGTAACCCATGATATGCTCAAGAACTTACGACGACATGCTCAAGAATTTTGCAGCCGATCGATGTTAAGGAGATGGGTCGGTAATTACTGGGGTTTTCTCTATCGCATTTTTTAAATACGGGAGTGATATTAGCTACTTTCCAGACCTTGGGAATCAAACCATCAATTAGGGTCTTGTTATAAATTATTTCCAAATATGAAGCTATTTCCAATGCCATCGATTTGTAAACGCCGGTTGGTATTTGATCTGGTCCTGGCGATTAATTTGGGATGATGTCCTCAAGCAGGCGCTCGATTCCGAGACCAGAGACTGGGATTTTAGACAGGCTCATTAATCGATCGGGTTACGACTCGAGTGGTTCATTCGTGGAGTTATTGAAGACGCTATTAAAATACGAGTTTAATGTGTTCGCTTTGTCTAAACTGATGGTAATTTTTTCTCCGTTATTATTTAACGAGTGCACTGTCGACCTTTTTCCCTGAACTTCCCTTACGTAAGACCAAAATGCTTTAGGGTTTTCTTCTAAATAGTCATCTAATATTTCGTTTTTAAACTCGTTTAGCGCCTTGCGATATCATTAGATTGAAGAGTAATCTTCCAGTTAAGGTAGGTTTTTGATGAGCCTCTGGTTAGATTTTCTCCGCCACATCTTAATTCAATCCATCTTTAAATCTGCATACCTCCTACTACGTATCGTTCTATCCAAAATCCCTCTTTTTCTACCCCTTGACCAACATTCTACCGTCCATTACAACCCTTTTCCTCTGACTATCCCTTCCATCTACCTTTCCTGCTTTTTTTTTGATTTCTTGCTTTCATTTAAAGGAACTAGTTATCACTCATGCATATATCACGTGTGGATTGCATTTTCTCATGAGGGACAATGTAATTTACTATAGTGTTCCGCCCTAGGGCAGGACTGTACATGTCACCGCTCGCTTGTGCCAATCTTTTGGTTTGACCGTAACTTCTCTCCCTCACCAAACCATTCACCTAACGACACCGATAGCGTTCTCGCCCATCCCACTTATCTCAGTTATTTAGCCTTTTCTCCGACACTTCTGGTAATCCTAATATATTTTTCAGAGAAATTCCGCGGTTCCATTGAAATTATTCTCGTAATTTTCGTTGGACGAAACTCACAAAGGAGACTATGCATGCTGTATTATTTGCATAGAAGGGTGATGGAAACTTTAATTAAAATATGCGAATACTCGTATTTTAATAAACCGGGTCCTATTTACATTCCACTTTTTATTTAATACAGGTTTACATTTTTAAAAATCCGGTCACCTCCGTACCTGAGGTTCCAGAATTTTCGAAAATTCCACATTTTCGATGATTGTATAGGTTGTATATAACTTACAGAAAATTACAACCAGTGTAACCTCTTTAAAGAAAAAAGATTAAACACGAATGGAATTTTAATGTCCGCCGACTAAACGAAACGGTACTGCAGAATTTTACTTCAGCTGAGTAAAATAGTTCGACAAAATTTCATTCAAAAAGATCCTTGGAATTTTAAATTAACTACATACAATAGTTCCGCAGAAATTAAATGATATACGTCTACTGTAACCTCGAAAAGAAGCAAATTAGCAGTTGTGCTGTCGGGATCATCATCTTCACCATTGGCAGTGGCAGCATCCTTAGCAACTGGTTCATCTTCTATTTGTGGAGTAAATGTTGATGGTGTCGACAGCACAGCCGGCTGGCTTGTTGATGGAAGTGGATTTCCAATTTTGGAAGCAAAAGAAGCTTAAAAATAATGACGCCTCCGGTAAATATTGGCACGCCATTGTGGTAAATTAGAAAAAAAAACGTTTCGAAATCCGTGTCGGAAAACCAAGTAACCCGATTATCGATGACCGGATTTTTTAAATGTCTATCTTAATACTCCAATGCCAAAAACCTGTCTTTGGAATATATAATGCGTTAAATGCTACGACTAGAATTCCCTCTCGCAAAGCAATAAAAGTCTATTTGTGTTTATGGATTTAAAAAAATCAATCCTTGAATGCGGACGTAAAATATTTTAATGTTTCCTTGTTCGTAAGTCAGGTATCGTATATTATGTGCAGTGTGTTTTATGGTGCGAAGAAATTATTTATGCTTACTCAATAATTGAGATTATATACAGCTGACAAAAGTGTGCTGCTGTATATGTTATTGTGCTCCAGGGAACCAGTTGGTTCCAGAGTAAATAAAATATCTATTCCACTATCTAACTTCATGGCTATAAGAAATCGCCACTTCTATCATTTCTCCTTACCTCGCACTCAAGTTTCATCACTTGGAAATTTTCTTCCCGTCTCCTATTATCTTCGATTACCGTCTATGCACCATGTTCCCAGCGCCGACTGCGCAAGTTGTCCCACGCGAACTTCCACCCCCTCACTCTTCTCCTCACGCCGACGTGTTTCCTCGTCTCGCGCCCTGCCTCTTCCTCCTTCCCGTTCCCATCCGGCGAATCAAGCCCATCATGCCCTTCAACTGTTTGCCTTTAAAAACCTCCCTCCTTCATCGGCTGACTCGTTTGCCCCCCCCCCCCCCCCCCCCCCCCCCC
>WURS02473026.1:0-12940 GCA_011762765.2 Rhinocypha anisoptera
AGAGAGCTAGCACTAGATAGGAAAGGATGGAGGGCTGCAGTCAACCAATCTTCGGATTGAAGTACTGATGATGATGACCGAAAACCAAAGCCGCTTTATGCAAAGTAATTGTCAAATAATACATTATTTAAAAAAATAATGCCAAAAGAATACTTAAAAGCTCAGCCAAGACCTCATCAAGGCGTGTGTAAAATTCGTACACGTAAAAATCATGATTCTACTGTATAAGACGACCCCACATTTTTCTGAGGCGAAATTTAGAAAAAAATCCTTGCCTTATATTCGGTTAATATGGTATGTGATTTGATTGTAAGCTCGACTGAAGCTTAAATGGATATTTCACTAATAAGAGGTTGGATTAAAATCCATTAAGTGATTCTCATTTTACCAAACCTTTTGTCTCTCTGATGAAAAGTATTCCACTTGGGATAATATATTTCGAGCTGTCTTCTTCCAGGTTGTAGCCCAATCGTTCTATTCCGGCACTGCTCTTCATGGACTTCTTCTCTAGCCTGGAAAGAAACTTTACAGGTAAGTAATTGCGGGTAGTGGTCAAAAAAGGATTAAAAATTAAAGGAGAATCTGTAAACATATAAATTTTAAAAAAATTTAAAAACCAAGTTCTTTAAAAAGGAATAAAAAGTATTAAACGATTTATCATATCCTCTCACAGATTTAACGCCCCCATACAGATTGTACTGAAAATTAGTGATTTTAAATTTTAAGTTTGAAAATAAATGTAAAATTTAAAACAAAAAATGTGGGGTGCCAACTATAGATAATTGATATGATATTAGTTTACCCAATTCTATGAATTGTTTGTTGCGTGTGCATTTCCTTAATGACAGCGACACTCTACACTACATATTATCCATTTACATGCACCCCACATTTTTCATTTTATATTTTGCATTTATTTTCAAAAATGTTAAAATTCAAAATCACAAATTTTCAGCATGTGTGTAGTGTATGGGGTTATAAATCTGTATGACGATGAGAGAAATTATTTCATACTTTTAAGTCCTTTTTAAAAACGTGTTTTTAGTTATTTTTATTTATATAATTTTTCTCCGGGAGGCAGTTTGTTATCCACCACCAAAATGTGATTTTCTTCCAGCGATGCCGAGGGGGTAGCAAAAATAATAATAGATGTATCAACTCTTTCCAACTTTTTCAATGATCTCCCAACGGCTCTGAAAAATTCACATTTCGTCACAGCAAAAAAAAGTTAACCACTTCGAGGCTCGAATCCATGACCCGACAGCTTGGAAATCCCACACTTTTGCTACCTCGGAGGCAGCAAGACGTCAAGCATGTCTGGAGTGCATTTAGTGCTGTCTGACCCCCCCTCAGCCATTTATTCCACCTCACATGGAAATATGCATATATCTTATGACAATGGAATTATGTTTAATGTTCCTAGTCTCTATAGGGAAGTTAGATTAAAATCGATTCCAAACTTTCAACTGAACAGATAAACAAACAAATAGACAAGAAAGCGAGTTAATAAAAAAGTGAAGAAAAACCCCTTCTGGACAAAAACACAACACCCATGTGCCCTGGGCAGGATTCGAACCCGTGTCGACCTCAGGGTTGGCCGGCGAGTGAGCTCGCCACACCCACCAGACTGCTGCGCGTATGGTCGGGATAATGCTCTTCTCTTATTTTTCAGAGATATCCGGATCCAAGTTTTTTTTGGACCTGGTGCCAAAAGCCTTCATTTTATATAGGATCCCTTATTTCATTTCTGATATAAATGTAATTTACTTCCCAGATCCTGTGCTTTATGTTAGATTTACAGAATAAATGAAACCTTACAACTTGGGTGGGTTTTTGAATCTTCTTAACCCCTGAATCCATTGACTCTTAAGAGGTTGGATAGGATCCGATGAAATATCATAGTTTGAAATTGTACTGTTGTATAAATGCAGAAATAATCTGAATCCCCATGTATATTCTGACAGACTTTTTCTCTAACAAACAAACTAAAAAGCTGGAATGAATTTGTAATTGAGATACTCTGATGCAAAAAGTTATGCATTCTTGAGCAAGTAAAACCCTTTAAATATAAAATCGTAAACCTGAACGAGGTCAATGAATTCCTCTCGTGTCTTCAACCAGGTAAGAGTGGTAAAAGGCACCAACCTTTCCATTATTTGGTGGACAAATCAGGAGACACCTAACCAGAAGAGGTTTTTACACGATGGTTAAAAAAACAAAATGTTACCCTGATGAAAATGGCCGATTTGGCTGTTGAAACGTTGGTACCTTTTACCACTCTTACCCGGTTGAAGACACGAGAGAGGAATTCATTTACAAAATACGCCGGGAAAGCACAAGATCATTTATCTGAATGAAGTAATTTCATAACGGTTGAAGTTCCTAAAAATGGAAGGGGCCATGGGCAATGGCGACAAAAATTGATTTCGCCATTCCCATGTGTTCACATTACGAATTAATGGCAGTCATATTAACCCACCTAATTGGGGCAGAGGTCAACCAAATAATCTGAAGGAAAATTTGCTAATACATTTCGATGAAGAAAATTGCTTTAATGTTATTATTTCGGGAATACTACTCACATCTATTTATTTAATATTTTTACTCCACCTTAAAAGCTTATTTCACACAATTACCATTAGGAAAGTCCTAATACTGATTCCCCTTAAAATCACCAAGCACTTTCTCCATTAAAGGTATCTACAGAAGAGACGTAGAGGTGCAAGCAATTCAACTCCTCCTTCAAGTCCCTCCAACGCTCCATTAAGTTCTCCAACTGGTGAATGTTGTAGATGAAGTTCTCTCAGGTTGACAACTGGGTCCATTGTGGCCGACGTTTCGACACTCGACTTGCAAGGATCGTCAATCGAGGTCTTGCAAGGGTCGTCTTGCAAGGGCTGCTGCTCGAGTGCCAATTCTGCAATTTCGCCATCCTCTATTATTATTATTATTCGGCAGGCTATTCCCTCGGCAAACCAATGGAAGCCATTGCTGGGAATAGTCGAGAATGAGAGAAAATTAGGTGGCACAATGCCGACCAATCAGGAGGACTCCCCGACGTAACCCCCAAATTGGACCAATTACGTGTCACCTGACCCCCGGGGGTATTTGTATATAAGGATGGCGAAATTGCAGAGTTGGCACTCGAGCAGCAGCAGCCCTGATTGACGACCCTCGCGAGTCGAGTGTCGAAACGTCGGCCACAATGGAGACCTCGACCCGGTTGTCAACCCGAGAGAACTTCATCTACAACATTCGCCGGGAAAGCACCAGATCTTACTTCTGGTGAAGGTTCATATTTTGGATTCAATAGGAGATGTGTAACGAGCTAATTGAAGAAATTAGTTTGATAAACATTCACTGAGCGTAGCTCGAAGTACAGGTTAAATGTATTATGAAATTTCAGGAAGATCACTTCAGCAAAGCCCCGACATACTATGGTAGATCATGTAGATAAAATCAGAGAGATAGATTGTCAAACAGAGAGATGTAAAAATATCATTTTTCCCATGCACAATTAGAGACCAAAATAAACATGACCACAAGCACAGAGATAATCTTTTTGCTGGCTAGTGTATTATATGTTTATTATCTTGAATTTTTTTATTTAATTAAATGTTAATTGATCCCATTCCTGCACGACATGTATTTTCATTTTTCATTGACATTTTTTGCATGTAATTAGTTTCTCTGCATTTTTATTAGTATATATAATATATATATATTCGCACGTGGGAGGGGGACGCATGCCTGGTGTGATGGCTCACTATTGCGGCGGCTCATGCAGAATATAATACGCAGATGAGATTCAATTCAAATCCCTGTAAGATTCCCACATTCCCCCAGTTACCCACATTCGGATTCAAGGAAAAAGTGGATTTGACCCATCCCAATTAAAATATTGATGAAAATAACAGAAGAGATCTTGATGCAACTTCTTGTCAACATGCATTTTTTCTAGATCACCTTTCTTTTACATTAATGCGTGCTTTGTGCACAGATGCTTTTACGGTGGCGAAGTAGACTTGGATGGAGTGTTCACACGGCTCATTTTTCGGTATGAAGCGTAAATGAATACAAAGGTAGTCTTTATTCAAGTTTCCCGTAAAACCACGGTGCAATATTGAATAAAAATTCTTAAGCAGAATCCTATTACCAGTGCAGGATATGGAATTTATCATTTTACCCTGTCATGACACAATGTGCTAATCATGGACTTCAAAATTAACAAATATGCAAAAATTTTGGTCCCATAGGAAAAAGGTGTAGTAGAGATTTTGCTCAACATTGAAAATGTATGTGATGGCTTATGAGGAATGGTAAATGATCACAGGAATGAAAATAAAATTTTAAAAAACCATAAAGAGGAAGGAAAAACTGAAAAAAAAACCCTGAATTCCACAAAACATTTTCTATAATCTTCACTGAAAATCTAAAAAATCTTTGACCCTGAAAGAAATGCCACTCACAAAAAAAATAATTGTGTGATCCAGGGGCCACCAAATATGCAATCCAGGGGGCATGAAAGCTGTTCTGCGACTGCAAGTGACAGGAGATGGCCTTGAAAGGATTCGTGACAGATTGGGAGTAATAGGGCAGGATGAAGGTGTTGTCAGGATTTACTTAACGGCTGTCTCGATGTCCCCGCATGTGGAGAGAGAATTTCCTCTTCTAGTGGTCCTAGTTCCACGAATTTCAGGCAGATTTCAGAACTCGGCCATTTCCATCTAAACCATTAGCGAGAGCGTAGGGCGGGACAGTGTCCGGGAGATGTGGCCGGATGAGTGTTCTTCCGCTCGCAAGAGAGACCTCGAGAGAGAGGGTACCTCCAGACCGTGCCTCGGAGCAACAACTAGCCGCCCGATCCCCCTCCCACCATTCCTCCCGCTAGAGGGAGGGGGGAAACAACCGACAAAAGACAGCCAGTTAGGGGAGAGATTAGATAAGGAATATGAAAAGGGGGAAAAGGCCAACCCCCGATGTGCGAAAATGCTCCCCGGTGTGAATTCCCAAATTCACTAAATTTTAACTAAACATACAACTTCTTAGAATGATTAAATTAAAGCTGGAGTAGTCCCTAACCTACCTAAATAGGGGAAGGTAGAGGAAAGGAAAAAAAATATTTTGACAGATATTCTTCATGTCACCGAGGCCCACCAGGGCAACTTAAAGGAATGAGGGTGGACCTTGGGCATGGAGATAAAGGGTCCGAGAATTAACTATAACTATTTAAATGGGAATGATGCTTTCCCAATATAAAATTTTATAATACCTAATGGAGATTAACGAAAATAATTCATGACTTAAAACTAAAACAAAATTCTCTTATCTAATTGTAGGTTGGCAAAAGAACCGACTTTACCACGAGTCGAGTAATGACAACCGAGAAGTTTTTAATTGTGCTAATCCCCCGCCCGAACTGTCCCTTCTTAGTCGGGAAACACATCAATTATCCGACCTAACTTCCATTTCGCTGGAGGTAGTTTGGGGTCACGATCGATGCACAGATCACTGACCTTTAAATTCGAGGTGGTTGCCCACTTGGACCATTGCTACAGCGTGTGCAAATAATTGCGAGACCATCTTTTCCAGAAGGCCTGGGTCATTCCTTTTAGAAGCTTGTATCGCTTTAGAAGAGATATCTTCCTGCGCAAGGCTCTGAGGCAGAGCCACTAAAGAGTGTCCAATCAGAAAATGACCTGGAGTCAAACAGTCCATTTCGGAAGGGCCTGATGATCTCGCCGTTAATGGGTGAGAATTTAAAATGGCCTCAATTTTACAAATAATATGCAATATTCTTCTAAATATGTTGTTTGGTCATTGGGCACTCTTCAAAGATGGTATTTCATCAATTTAATGCCTACTTCCCAAAGACCACTCAAGTGCAGAGCAGCTGGGAGGGTCGAATTTTCAGTTGATTCTGGAATCCAGAGGGAGAGAGAGAGAGAGAGAGAAGATGATAACGCCTCTTGATGAGGACTAGATTGTACTAATCGATAGAGTTTTAAAAGGATTTCCACCAAGTGACGGCCTCCACAGTGAACTTTAATCGATAGAGGTCTGACAGAAATCGATCTGCCCCAATGAAATTTGTTCCGATATCCAAATGAATAGTGGATGGAATTACTCGACTTGCAATAAATCGTTGGTATGCAGCTACAAATACAGGGGTGGAAAATGATGTTACGATTTCTAAATGCACCACCTTTGTTGCAAAGCATACAAACAAACAAAGATAAGCCTTGTCATGGGCCACCCTACGATGATTGGTTCGTTTATATAAAAATGGACCCCCGCAATCGACTCTCACCCAACAAAAGAACGGTGCTTGAGGAGTAACCCTGGCAGCTGGTAAAAATCTGCCATCAGCCATGGTTTGGCTGAAGCCAGTGCACTGCAAACACATAAAACACCTTGATAACTGTGAACAGATTAAATTTCTTACAGAGCTAATAAAAAATTTGCGTGAAATATGCGGTTACTAACAATGTGTATGAATATGCATTTTTGGGGAGAAGGAGGGGTTGTCCTCTGCAAAAGACGATGGAAAAGCATGTGTTCGATGTTTTCGCCCCGCCCCACCCACACACACTCTCTCTCTCTCTCTCTAATAAGCCCATTTTCATTGACATAAGGTCGAAGCTTTCCATAACTTGATGGCAATGGATATCCCCATTCCATTTTGTTGAGTTACTCATGAAAATGATGCCCTTGTACAAATTTAATCAGGTGAAGAATTGCAACAGTCCATTCACCGGCATTAAAAGAAAAGCTGAACCCCCTTACATTAAAAGAATTTCCAAATCTCCTTAGCCATATCATGACTCTCACCAATTTAATATATGTATGAAGAATATCTTGTCATCCACTTTAAACGATCCTCATACAATTGGACTGCTTTTAAATGGAAGCCAAGTCATTTCATTTTCGGAAGAGATGACTCTCGATTTTATCATACTCTCGCTGAGGCCAATTACTTATATCCAGTTTCAAAAATGTCGGCACTTGCCAATATAATTTTGACGTTAATAATTGCAGAGGAGACAAACCTGGAGAGTCACAATCTGCAGGGTTCTGATTGAATGATATATGAAACCAAGTGGCAGATGGAACTATCTCCACGATTGCCACAACATGACTGGCCATAAATATTATAAGCAAAAGCACCAGCATGTTCAGCCACGATAAAACAATTAAAGTCTGTCCCAGTAAAGACGTTGAATAAATGCACTTTGTCTTTCAATGAGTTATGAATTCGATGCAGTAATTTCACAAGCAATACTGCTGCTAAAAATTCCAATTTGGGAACTGTAAGAATTTTCAGTGGTGCTACTTTAGTTTTTGCTGCCAGAAAGTTAACTTTTACGTGTCCTTCAGGCACGATCACTCTGAGATAAATTACAGCCGCACAACCCAATTTCAGAAGAATCAGAAAACCCAACGAGTTCATAAGTACACTCACTCGGAGAATGTATGCACCTGGGAATGCGAATTTTGGACAGCAAAGGCACTTGTGTGATGTGAACTCAGATCACTTTATCTTTACTCCCCCTGGTAAAGGATCATCCCAATCTAATTTTAATTGACATCAGGACTGCATTAAATGTTTAGCCCAAAAATTACTGGGGCCAGTGCACCAACTGGATCATAAATTCTTGCTATGTTAGATAAAAGTTGTTGTTTCACATCAATGGATGAATTGAATCCGACATCGTACGAAAACGCATCTGTTTCAGTTAACCAGTAAATACTTGACACTAAGTACATGAGGACCCACATTATTATAGTAATGCTGAGATATTACACTGTTCTTCAGTGACTTCATTTATCAAATCTGAGGAATTACTTACCCACTTCTCTAATTTGAATCTCCCTTTAGCCAACAGCTTGATTAATTCTTGTTGCAACTTTAAGGTAACTTGAATATAGATTCTGCTCTGGTTACAGCGTCATCTACATAAGTGTCATTAAGGGCATGAAAGGGTAATGGAAAGTTTTCTCTTTCGTCTCTGGCTAATTGATGAAGTTCCCAAATTGCCAGTAAGGGCAAGGAATTCACTCTCCGTATGTAACAGTATTTAATTCAAACTCTTGAATAACTTTGGAGGCCTCAACTCACCAAAAAATATGTTGATACTTGTGATGATGAGGATTTAGTAAAATACAACGTTACATCTTTGAAATACCGGCCGTAAAGGCAACTAAATGGATTTGGAAGTTCATCAAAATATCAAAGATACCCTTTTGAAGATATGGACCTACCAATAGGACGTCATTTAAAGACATATAGGTCGTCAACGAGCCGACGTGTTGAACACAATGTGCAGATTTGAACCTTCCGGTGTCCATTTGGCTATCGCATGATGAGGTAAAAAATAACTCCCCTCTTGGCTTGTTATAGTCCTATGACCCAACACTTGATAATCTTGCAAAAAACTAAAAAAATCCACCTTCAATCCTGGTTGGTTAAATAGTTTACACTCCATATTTTTCCATCTTTGCATTGCTTGAGAATGTGATTCACTGTGTGGAATGTACGACAGCTTAAAAGGCACCAAAACAAAGTACCTTCACACGGTATCCCCGTAATGGGTTTGTGAAAACAATTCCTCACATATGATCATCAGGATTTTGAAAGATTTTAGAAATGGGCTCTTCTAGTTCCCAAAATTCCTTCACCTGGAACAGGTGAAGGAATTTTGGCATCATTTTAAAAACGGAACATAATGTGTTGGAGAATGTCTGGGGCAAAGGGCTTAATGAACAAGATAAATTACCCATATAATGTTCCACGATAACCACTCATAGGCAATTTTTATCTATCTCGTAACTGCCTCAGTAGAGATAACAGAGATCTGAGATGCAAAGTCTATCATGAGTCAGATGAGCCTCATATATCAGTCTCCAACTAATATACTTACAAAGGCAGTTCCCAAAAGTGTTGAACCTTGACATTGAACACAAGATGTAAAGGATGCCGAGCTTTCGTGGCTAGCCTCTGAGCTACATACGAGTGATGCGACCTTGGAAGATGAATTCCTCGTAATTGGAGGAATGGGCCCTACTGAAGACTGACTAGTCTCTCTTTCTTCCACCGTGTGGAGGGTAGAATGATGAAATCACCGGTAAAATCCATAGTGCATATTCTTTACCTTGCAATTTGGTGCCCAATGACCAAACTTAAAGCAATTAAAACAAAGCTTCTTAGACCGCAGGAGCTCCACTCGCTGTGGCACATTTAAGCACAAATACTTTACGCACTTAAATAAGGATGTTGATCATCACAGCAAGGACCTGGGTCAGCACGTTGTTCCCCTCTTTCCAGCTTTACCTGTGGCCCCCTCTCCACTGAAATGGGCAAAGAAACCTTCAACAGTCTGCTATTCCCACGAGGAAATGATTTAGGGGTGGATTTTGATGATTTTTGCAAGATCTTAATCCGTTTCTTATCTAAATCTAATAACTAAGTTAATGACGGGAATGGTTCAGGCTCTAACGTCTCCTCAAAATGCAACAAAGTTTCCGCATCCAAAGCACGTGCTATGAGGTGAAATGAAATGAACTCCCCCCCCCCCCAAAATCCAGAATTTGGAGGTTGTACTTCAAGGCGGCATACATTTCTGAGAATAAATTTGAAAATGACTACAATAAAGTTAATGAGCTATAGATAATCGAAGGAATCTCTAATAATTTATCCAAGTTGGTAAAACACAACACCCTTGGATTATTATAATGACCACACAATTCTTTCCATGCGGACGGATAGTGAACTTCCCTGAACGGAACTGCAACAATAAGATCAGCAGCCTTTCCATGCAGAGCCCCTTTTAAATACGAAAACTTTTCTATGGAGGAGAGATCTTGTCAAGCGTGAACCATGGAAATAAAAAGAACCTGAAAAGTTCCCCATTCAGACAATGCACCAGCACGGAACGTGAAACCTTGATTCTTGGTAACTGACACTTAAGGGATCCGGAGGATTAGACAATATTGGTATCAACCAACGACGATTGAGAGGCCCTATAAAAATCAAAATAACAAAAAAATACTTCTCTTCCATATTGAAAGAGACTTCTGCATCTAAGGAAAATGATTCTGTATTATCGCAACCAAGGTAATTATCAAGTGTCTCATCTTGAGCGGTTCTGAAATTTGCATAGGCTTCGTTCAAGAATTCTAAACGAGTCTTAAAAATTTGAAACTTTGGATGATGTGAGAAATCCACTCCAGACTGATCCAGATCGTTGACTGATGAGAATTCCACCAGTAACATGCCTTTAAACTGGTCGTGCTTGAAACAAAGCAGCTTGAGTTGCACATTTAATTGCTCGTGTATGACGACACCTTTCAGATCATTGGGCATGGCAAATAAATCACTCAACTAAAATTACTCCTTACACTAACTTTAATTACTACTCACTTCCCGGGTTTCAGCACCAAATATGCAATCCAGGGGGCATGAAAGCTGTTCTGCGACTGAACGAGATGGAAGATGGCCTTGAAGGGATTCGTGACGGATTGGGAGTAATAGGGCAGGATGAAGGTGTTGTCAGGATTTACTTAACGGCTGTCTCGATGTCCCCGCATGTGGAGAGAGAATTTCCTCTTCTAGTGGTCCTAGTTCCACGAATTTCAGGCAGATTTCAGAACTCGGCCATTTCCATCTAAACCATTAGCGAGAGCGTAGGGCGGGACAGTGTCCGGGAGATGTGGCCGGATGAGTGTTCTTCCGCTCGCAAGAGAGACCTCGAGAGAGAGGGTACCTCCAGACCGTGCCTCGGAGCAACAACTAGCCGCCCGATCCCCCTCCCACCATTCCTCCCGCTAGAGGGAGGGGGGAAACAACCGACAAAAGACAGCCGGTAAGGGGAGAGATTAGATAGGGAATATGAAAAGGGGAAAAGGCCAACCCCAGACACGTGAACAACAATGTATAAAAAATTTAAAAGATATAAGTTGAGACGATACACATCAGAAAATGATGGGATGCACACTGTGTAGCATAAAATACGAAAAATTACTTTATCCTAATGTATTGAGTGAACCTGATGGCCATGTGCATGCATTAAGCACACATTTCTTTGACAGGACTCTGGCAATACCATTACAAGACAAAATGTCAATTGACATCAACTACATACATTGTGTGAAACAACATTAAAATTTTTAAAGCGAATTGCTACTCACCTCCTGAAGATATCCCTGAGGTCAATTGAACGATAGACTGTCTTCACCCTAATAGGAGCCAAATCGCTTCGAAGCGGCTTGTTCATGGCTTCCGCGAATTTCACGCAAAGAGCATTCCTGGAAGAAGGGAGTTTGTTAATATTCTACGACCAAAACATTTTCATACTGACACTCACACCTCAGTCATTACAAGAAAAGTAGTAAATATGAGAGAAAATTAATTGCACAATCCAGCAGCAGTGAGACTCCATATGGCGTCTTGTTGAGCACAAGGTTTGTAAAAGGCAATGAAAAACAACTAGATTATATTTCACAAGATATTACAATAAGGTAAAGAGAGGTGGGAGGTGTACTGGGCATAAGAGTAATGATTTCCATTTCGAAATTACATGCATTAAGTTTCAGCTAAATTACCACAGCTTATACTCTTAAAATTCTATCTGTGGAATGAAGAAAAAACACCAATAATGCAATATCAAAAGTAACAACTGAGATAAGGAAAGATAGACAAGAATAATTTTTAGTTCTGATGGTACAGAGCAAAAAAAATTTGAGGAAATTGCTTTTTCTTGGAACCATATCGACGAACGCAAACGCACACCTGTCTTTGAGATGCATGTTTCTCAAATCCTTTGCCCCGAGGAAGAAGGCGTCTATGACGTGCAAGGCTCTGACTCGCTTCTGACTGCGCCCCTCTCCTTCGTGCTCCTGGAGAATTTCCCCGAGGATCAATGTCCCCGGAGACAGTTCAAGTTTCAGCTCGTGGACCGGCGACCACCACAATCTGCCCATATTCTTCGTTTGGAGACTGAACACTTTTCCTTGGCCTAAGCCTATTGGGAACATAAACAAATTAACCTGTTGGGGATATCAAGATACTGATTTGCACGGTATGCATTCAGCACTAATTTTAACATTTACATGACTGCATGAAGAAATCTATAATGAGAATAATAATGGCCAATATTTCTGCGATTTTAATGGCAATGAGAACTTAAGCACTCAAAGTATCATAATTATTAAAACTATTAAAAAAAATAATTGTTACTAGTTTTTCAAAAAAGCATTTCGTCACTTTAAATTAGTAGTAATATTTTTGTTTATAGGGTGTTTCGATGGCTATGGTCATTTCACACCTCTTCAATACATAGAAAAACCCATTTGGACAAACACAACATCCATTCCCTGAGCAGCATTCGAACCCGCGACCTTTGGGTTAGCTGGCGAGCACACTACCGACCAGGCTAACCCAGTCGGCACTTTCCTTAATTATATATATATGAACACCAAAAAAATCTTGGTGACAAAGAAGTGTATTTCACATATAAATAATAAACAGATATAGTAGAGCCTTCGACTGCGAAAAAGAGAGTCCGAAATGTCCGAAATAATTCCTGAGTGTCCTTTTTATTTGTGTCTCTGTTCTCAACTCTATCTGTTTATTTATTTAGAAATATTTGATTTTACGCAGCCAATGAAGCGGTCTCGATCGTCCCTCTATGTATTCTTATGGAGTTATTATTTGATACTACGTAAATTTGATATAACGATTTTACGAAGAGCCTTTCTGGTCCCCGGCAGAAGTAACCTTTCATTTTTACGAAACAAAACCGAAGAACTTAATGACACGACAACAAAATCGGGAATATTTTCATCGATTTTATTGGCAGTCATCGATTAAAGTAATTCCATATACTAATGCGCAATTCAACAGTAGCAAATTATTGTGTGGATTCTTATTCCATTACCATTT
>WURS02473037.1:0-12939 GCA_011762765.2 Rhinocypha anisoptera
TCTCTCTCTCTCTCTCTCTCTCTCTCTCTCTCTCTCTCTCTCTCTCTCTCTCTCTCTCTCTCTCTCTCTCTCTAAATGCATGCGCACTCACCTGAAGCCAACCTCTCTCTCAGTTCAATCTGAAGTTCAGCTCAGTCTAGTGAAGACCTGTTTCAACAACTTAGTTATTGTTCTCTCTCTTACTGACTTTCACTTTCTCTCTCTAGTACAGACCTCATATGAAACTTACAGCTGTCCTCTCTACGTGATGTAACACCAGTAGGGGATGCGAATTTATCCAAAAGGAAGAGAAAAGCAAGGGCAAAAAGTGGTTGATCCTGATGCGATTGCCAAACAGCCATAGGCAATGATAACAATCGCACTTTTAGATGTTACAGTCAATGTTGACGTATTTTTTAAACTACGTTTATATTATGAACTAACAACAACTACACTATCAACTTAAAATCAAAAATTATTAAATTCCCAAATTTCAATAAAAAGTTGAATTTTATTCAAAGTTAACTCTGATTAAATTGAGAGTATACTGTATTTTTTTAATAAGAGAGAAAGTAGGCAGAAGCAAGCCTCAAACGTGTCTAGTGCAACGATCACTATCGCTCCATCCCAACTTTGTGCTTGTGTCTATGTTCTCTCTCCTTCTCTCTCCCCTTTCTCCCTCTCTCCCCCTTTCTCTCTCTTTCCACTTTCTCTCTCTCTCTCTTCCTCTGTTCGAATGTGTGTGAGAGAAAATGATGCTGCTTCCAGAAGACCATGACCAAGATTTTGGAAGACTGGCAAAACGAGTTATATCCTTCGCACACTCACCACACGAGTGATGCGGATAACTCCTGCTGACCATCTGCAATTGAGCCATCAATTCAAGTTCTTTACATCCATTGAAAACAATTAATATCTAAAAAATAACTACAACGCATCAATGATGGTAATAATTGATTTTAAAGGCTGACACATCAACCAAATCATATACAAAATCGAAACTCATATTGAAACGTGACTGGCAAGATTTCAATAAACAAAGCAACATGGCAAAGATAATGAGTTAAATAAATGAAAGAGGGATATTTAACTTTCAAACCATGAAATAAAGAAAATGTAGCTTTTTTCAGTTTCTTAAATCTGACAAATTAATTTCTTGACTTGACTAAAAGCTCTTCTGTCAAACAAAAAATGTTTGCTCTCTATATTCAGATTCTTGATGCATATGTGATCAATCTATTCTTTACTACAATTTCTCATCATAGTTTTTCTTTTTTTTCTCAGTTCAAGAATCACCTTGAAAATTTTCTGATAAAATAGAGTAATATTTAGAGAAGAGAGTAGGTCAAGGAATATTCAAACGTCGTAATTATATGGCATTGCAAGTAAATGTGTTTATGCATGTGAATCATGGGGAGAGAATGAAAGAGTGAGAGAAGAAGAGAGTAGGGATCAGGAACATTAGCCCTTAACTCTACTAGAACATTGCTAGCTAAGAAGGTTGAAAAACTGCAAACTATTTTTGGAATTCTTTCAATTCAAGCCTCCTCCGTCACTGTTACATTCCTGTGAGTAGAGGTGAGTATAACTTTAGGCTAAATGAGAAATAAGGTTTGACTGAATTGCGTATTTCTCTAGAATCTTAAAATTAGAGAAATTCGACAATGCAAGAGAAGGTAGAATCATGTTGATACATGAAGTTCTGCTAGCGTTCTACTAGTGCCACTACTCGAAATGTCAATGTCATCATCATCATGTGCTTAGTGATCATGGTTGCACTTGCATTACTGCAACCGGATCAAATTCACACTCTTGCCAAAACACATTCTAACTCCGGTTTGTAATAGTAGTACTACTAATAGTATTAGTATTAGTAGTAGTAGTAGTAGTAGTATTCAAAGTAGCAGCAAGTAGTCCTGGTAAGCCTACTACTGTACTTGAATTAGCTAGGAATAACTATTCTAACTGAATTCTCTTTCAACCGCATCAGTCTGATTCTGTTGCGTCTTACAACTTTGATCTGCCTGGTGGCTTTTAAATTTCAAATCAAAGTGTTATCTGTTTTGTGATTGGTATTAAGATGGTCTCGTTTAGCGATTATGAAGACATGTGGTACGAGCGTGAAGCGGATGGTTTCCGAATGTGCAATAAATGGCGCCATGGACGAAAGTATCTGTTTGAGTTGGACCGCAAAAAAAATCTGTACGACTTTGAGAAGCGCATTATGGCTGACCGTAAGCTTCGAGGCTATCTCAAGGAGACCGATGTAGCACGCGAACAGGGTAACTACTGTGAACGCATGGAGTGGAACCACAAGTTCCCCAACTGGCTCAACTACCGCGAACTTCACATGCACAACAAGATCGTTCTCTAGAATCTTTCTGCTTTTATCAACAATCAACCAAAAACAATCCGAGCTTCATATCTAGATCTGCGATGTGACCTTCAATCAACAACTCTACTAACTCAGATTTGTATCACTACCAGTTAGACCATCAGACTATCAAACAATTTTATTAATCAGTGCAATATAATCTTGTGTATCAATAATCGATGACCCAATATGTTAATATATGATAATTCTAGAAGTCTTCTCCACCACCTTAAAGATAATAAATTTCCCTGCTGGCAATACTAGTATTGGTAATGTGAATTCAAGTGGCTACCGTAAAGATGAGAAATGTGAAAACATCTAAAGAAGTAGTTATATCCTAGAACGATAGATGGCAAAGCTGAATCGGATAAGTTTTTGAGTATGGCGATAATGGTTTCATTTTGTGATTTAAGATGGCATTAGTGGACAAGAAAGTAAATATACATAATTGATGAAACTTATACTGAAAGGTGAACAGGTGTGATTTACCATGTGAATGACCATTTAGGAAGTCGCAGTTTCTGTTGTTTTGTTTCAGCGATACTAGAAGACGAGAGACAAACAAACCGAGTTAACTATATTTTTCAAGTGCGTCACTCTAAGAAATGCCTAAAAGTGTTTTCTATCTTTGAGAGTTTAAAATAACCAGAACATTTTTGTTAAATGTGGTCAGAAATAGAGGTACAGTTATAAAAATCTCCTATATATAATGAATAATATGGTCGTGGTTTTCTCTGTTCTATGTCCTATGTTTAAAAAATTAAACTTTAATGTTCAGTCATTTTTTTTTGGTATTGTACCATCCACGATTTTGTACTGTGAGAGTTACGCTACTTCTACTGTGCTTAACCGATTCGAATCCATTGTTGTGATTCGAATTCTTTACCGATTCGAATCTAACTTACTGTGTTATGATTCGAATTTTATTCCGATTCGGTTCGAATTTTGTGCATAAATCTTCGAATTCTTTGTCAATTTGATTTGGAATTCCAACTTTTCCAATTCTCGCTCGATTTAATTCGAATTTTTTTTGCATAACCCTTCAAATTTACTCGAGTTTGACCTCGGGGCCTTTGCCGCCGTTTTTTACAAGAGGCAGACGGCGCTTTAGCGTTGTTACTAGCTGGAATAAAAAACGAGATTGATTATAAGCTAAACACGTCCAGTCAAAATAGTTTTTTTATTTAATTGCAGAATTGTACACAATAAAGAATTATTAAAAAACCTTTGACCAGTATAATTTTTAAAGCAAATGAAACATAATAAATAAGTTTGATTTTTTAAAAATAAATAGGCATTTATTTATTAGTCACGAATATTCTCCCAATAAGTTCGCTCTGGCATAATAGTAGGTCAAACTGTTAGTGCGATCTGAAAGGTGACATCAATTACCTTTAAGGTCACTCATCGAATCACACTCCTAATCGCAACCACAACCATTTGACCTTGATCTTTTGATTCAACACAAAACAATTTGATTATCGTTGATTGTCAATTGAGTTCGACAACTGGTTCCGGTAGTAACACTCGCATTGAACAGTAGAGCACATCTGATAATAGCCGTCAATTCTCAGTGAATGATCGATCAATCACAATTGAGCACTTGCATGTCAACAACATGAATGTGTCTCGATTCATCACAACCACAACTCATAGTTGTAGAATTAGAGATTATTTTTTAGTGCAGGTAAAAATTTCCAATTTCCTAGCTAATTTTGGAGATACGGATGAAAATTGTATCTAAAGAACCAGTTCTAAAGCACAATGAAAGTTAATTAGATTCTCTACTTGGCCGCTAGGTGGCGACCAGTCAGTGAAAGTTAACAATTGAAAATTTTAACCCGGACCTCCGTTAACAGCCCTGGTTATTTTTATAGACTGTGGCGTCACCTAGCGGAAAACTTTGAGGCTGTAGTTTACTTTCACAGTGATTTAGAACAATTTTCACAACTGAATTAGCTCTGCGACTGATTGTAACCAGACTTAATCAATTCAAGAAGTTTTCTAGGGATTATAGGATTGTATTTATATATTTATATATTGTAGCGTTGGGTGTACATAGCTCATTCATTCATGTGTAAATAGTCACTCATCATTTGTTGTATATAAACATCTCACAAGTTATTAAGTTATAATTCGTTCGCTTTAATCTCACTTTACCCGTAACTATATATACTTTTAACTAACTGGGTTGCAATATTTTTTATGTCCACAAGTACACAAATTCTCGGCAGTGTACTCCTGGAAGTGACTTCCGCCCTCGCTTTCCTTGTGCGAGTAATGGCGGAATCAGTAAAGAGAACAAAGCATTGATATATGTAAATTCCAATGCTTTACTATATATCGATTCATCATCGATTGTTGTCGCCTCTCACCTCTATGGCTCTCTCTTCTTCCCATCCTCCCTCCTCAATTCTGGAAAAGCGCCACCAGTGGGAAAAGCACCAGGTTGCGCGAGTTAGGGCCTGCTAGAGCTGGTCAGGTGAGACAGGGACGGTCTCACTGCCAATACTACCACTACCCCTTTTGTTACATTACTGGGGAATAAGTAAGAAGAATCGAGAAGAGGAGGGGGCAGTCTTGGACTGAGTGTGAAGCAAGTTTCTTTGTCTTGGTTTTTGTTTACGTTATAAAATTTGTTAATTTACTACTTAAAAATAAAATAATTTTACATAGCCTCTTACATATATGTTATTACTAATTAGTTATTAATTTGAAGTTTTTAAAGAAAATATGTGAATCAAAAATTTATTTTGTTTTAAAATATTTAAAGATTGTACTAGTAATACGTTATGACAGTTTAGACCAAAATGTATAGATCACGACAGTGATGTTCTCTCTCTCTCTCTCTCTCTCTCTCTCTCTCTCTCTCTCTTGCTCTTTCTCTTGAACCGCGTGAGAATTCAACCTGTCATATGGCATATCACAATAGTGGCTGGCTGAGTGGCGAGCGCGGTAAGATTGTTCGCAAATCAGCCTGATGGCCAAGGCATGCTGCACGGCCAATTGGCATACAAAGGAATCGATCGATTGCCGGTGAGGAGACAATAGAATCAATAGACGCGATGCACCATCGATGAACCGCTACGTACGACATCGCCTAACGTTCTGGTCTTGCCACACACACTCAGATTGAGAGAGAGAGAGAGAGAGAGAGAGAGAGAGAGAGAGAGAGAGAGAGTTCTAAACTGTTCAAGAACTAGACCAATGACAATAGAGGATTTTAATTTCTTAAGCACACTATTTTCAGTAAACCCGATTATTAGAATTGCAAACACACAACTATTGAGCATATATTGAAGAAAATATTCGAAATTGTGAACGTTTCAAAAATATGCGAGAGAACGAGTATATTGCGATTGAGATGTAATTATTAGTGGCATAAGAAGACGAACCACGAAAATCGTAGAAAATTTACATTTTTAATATATTCAGATGTTATGAGAAAGAAAGGGGGAGTCGAGTGGTTGAGTCACAGTCTCTCACAGATCTGTAACCATGATTGTCATTCAGAAATGGCTTGTCAGAGTCGATATTTGCGACTTTTAAGATTATTTGAGAAAGATGACAAAGTCTGGACTGGTCAATTCTAAACAACAACGGTTTGCTCTTCTCTCTCTCTCCCCCTCCCTCTATATCTCGCTTACTTATACTTTCTATGCAGTTTGTAATTGTAGCTCTTATGCGCCAAGGGAGAGGACACATAATTGGCCATCGATCTGCTAGGTTAGACATTTCGAGATTTTGTAACACATCTCCACTGACTGATCATTTCTCCATTATCATCGATGATAGTGGCGGTGGTGAGCATCATCGATGATCATTACCGAGCGCTAATGCTTTACATATTTTCTCTCTCTCTCTCTCTCTCTCCCTCTCTTTTCTCCCTCCCCTGCATCACTCTATTTTCTGACTTTTCTCATGGCACACATAGATAGATAGAAAGCGTCTTTTCTTGTCATATCATTATTTAATTATAATAACAATAATTATATTTGGTATTGTAGTGGTAAAGTGGATCCCTAGGAGACATTGGGAGGGCAGCACGACCGAGCTTCTGAGGGACACACCGTGCACCGCATTGCACCATCTATTACGATAACCTTTGTGCGGCCAGATTAATTGCTCTCTTCGATCGCACTAGCCATCGTTGTTCCATGCCAGCATCTTCATCGTTGTCCCACTGCTTCACTCGGACTGTGTGTGTGAGTGTGAGTGTGTGTGGTGAGATATAGTAATCCAGTTGAAACAATACGACGCGTGAATGACAATAATAGGATGCAAATAATCGGTCTGTGCAAGCGTCGCTAAGGTCAGTGAGACTGCACTGCACCGAGATTGTGATGCGTCGCTGAGAGAGGGCCAGCCTGAGAAGAGAGTATCGCACTGTGCAGTGGCGCGCTTGCTGATTCTTGCTTCAATTCTCCATTTCATTTTCAATTCGAACAAGAAGGGCTCTCGATACGAGTCTCACTTTCAATGTCAGTTTGCTATTTCGATCTCTAAACTGACCTTCACCACTACTCACTCTCAATGCGAGTTATACTTTTGCTGTTGTTTCCCAAAGACTCTCATTCTTTTTTTGTTACCATATTTTTAAACATTGTTGTTTTGTTTAATGTAAGTCAACTGAAAGAGTCTATGAGAATAAATGGCAATGCTATGTTTAAGCGACAAACTCAGTGAGAACTGATTAAGTCACATCAAAGTCAAGTTTACCGGATTTAGTAAATTCTCACACATTAGATAACCATTAGTTTTCAGTTAACCGTAAGTCAGACTATCTATTGCTTTACTTGTGTGCTAATGACAATGCCTACGTCGTTATGGCACATTAACACGAAACTTATGCCTATTGCTCTAATGGTGTGATGGTCACTTTTTTATTCTAGGACATCCTTTCAATTGAATTAAATTGTAGGTTTTAATATATAAAATTTGAAAAAATTTCCAAAATTGCGATAAACACAAAAGTGCAAATTTTGAAAATTGAAATAAATAAGTTAATATTAATGATAAACGCAAAGATGCTCGTTAATATGATACTAAATGTATTTTGATGTCAAATAATGAAATCATTGATTAATCTTAGTTGTATTCAAAAATATATTAGCTGATTTTCAAAAACAATTTTTGTTTATATTTTATTTTTGGGGGAATATGTTTGATTTGATTAGAAAAGCAACGCTAGAGATGGTACAAAATCAGTTCCGCAAGCACTAAATAGCTCAGCTCATGTTATTGTTGTTTTCTAAAGTTGTCGATGATACTTGGCCAAGGGTCAAGCTCAGTTTGTGCCAGGTTTGTCTAATGTACACGTAATCTCCTAATTGAAAAAACGTGTTGTGAGCTATCGCCAGTGTCGCGTTTCGTCTCCTTCTTTTCCTCCATCGAGTATAAGCCAAAAGAGAGGAAAAGTTGCCAATGAAGCAAGTTGAGTCTTCCACAGGAAGACCAAGTTCATTTTAGTGTTTTATTCACTTTTCTTCCTCTTTTCCCATTCTCTTCTTTGAGATATATTTTTAAAATAGAATCCAAGACAGCAGCATCAAGTGACATTTCATAATGAGTTTATTGAGAAGATTAGAAACAGTCAAAATTGTCCACCATTTTTACAACCTTGATTGGTTTCTTCCGATGCAAGCACATTTTTCCATCAATCGAACAAGTGTCAACTGTAATCTTGTTGCAGTTGCAAGCATCCCACAAAAGAGAAGAGAGAACGGGAAAAGAATGTGACACGCACCTCTTTCAGATGCGGTGCAAGCGATGTATTGATAGTTGTGCCAACTTTAAGAAAAACTCCCTGTCCGGAACTTCACTTGATATCACCTGTACGTATTCTCCATCCATCTAACTTATAAATGTCATGCAAGGGAAGAAAGAGAGAGTCTGACAGTTTATCGATTAATACACTCTGAAGTCGACAAGTTGTCTTTGAAAATCATGCAGAAAAGCTTAACAAATCATCAATTATTAGTTTTACACTTTCTTAAACAGTAATAAATAATAATATTACTATTAAGAGTTGAACAAACAAAGCAAAAGTTATTTTACAGCTCCAAAACAAGCATCTTTTAATGGAAGATTTGCTTAGTGGAAGCATCGAGTGGCCGCAAAAGTGAAAAGAACAGCTAGCTCTTAATTGGTCAAGTGATTTGAATTGCTAACGCTAATCACCTGGGATAGGTCTATAGAGGAGCCTGGTCGCGCTTGTTGGTGCCAAATCAATTTTTCATTAACTCCAACGAACGAACGTGAAAGTGAGAGGGATGCTTGCAAGAGAAACAAAGAGGAGAGATAAGGAAAGAGGCATTAACCTGGCCTTTGTATACAACACTGGTAATAGTGGCAATTAAAACTGTTCACAATTTGGATAAAGTCAATAATAAGACGATGCGTTAGTGATCGGTAGAAAGGCTCAGAGATTCATAAAAGAGAAACAACATTAGAAATTAAAATTGTTTGTCTCTTCTTCGACACTCCCGTAGCTGTTAGTAGTAATAACACAAGCTGTGCTAGTAGTGTTGATTAACATTTTTCTTAATGCAAAAAGATTATTAAAAGATAAATTGTGATAGGTAAGAGAGAGAGAGAGAGAGAGAGAAAAAACGACGACATCTTGGCAATTGTCGTCTCAAGGTCAAATATGCGAAGCAACAGTGTTGAATCACAGCAAATCATTGAACTTGTGAATGATCTAATAGAAAATTTACGTTGATCAATTTATAGTATTACTTTTCACTCTCTTTCCCTCTCCCACATGTGCTAAATTAAAATTGTTTGCTTTGCAAACAATTTATAGCTTTAGCAGTATAAAGATGTGCAGTATGAATTCAATTACATTTCTTATGGTCAGTAACTCAAGGTCATATTTTTTAGATTTGTTTCAAATTGATTTTTTATATATTGTTGCCCTCCTCGCATTCATTTGACCGTCATTTGTAATAGTGAACTCTTACGCATAAATGTGCTTTAAGTTGGTCAACATAATTTGCTTAACATACAATTTAACTATTTCTCATATGATTTTATTTTCTATTTAAAACGAATAATTGTTATTAAATATTTTATTAAATCTTCCTTTGCTTGTTTTAAGATTTGTCCGTTTATATGATTATGCTTTGTATCATCATTAATTATGCAATGATCAACAAAATCAAACATGTGATTATGCAGTGTTTTATTTATACTCAAGTTAGAAACACCACATCAAGGTTTAGTTATGAAAAGTTTTTTTTGATTTTCTGAAGGATAGATTTTTTTCAAAGTCTATTTTCTTATTTTAAATATTAGATTAACTAGGATGGTAACAATTTGCACATATCAATTACCTTGAAGCAAATTAATTAAAATTGTATTAAACTTGTCATAAGTATCCTTTTCATTCGAATTAATTATATTATTTATTTAGTTTAGACTAAACTAAAGAATTGGCCAATCCAAGTCTTAGATCGATTATTGCCTTGATTTTATCATCTCTTTTGCTTTTGTCCTTTTTTTCACAGCTTGTTAAATTGGCTAACGCAAACGAGTCGATCGAAAGTGTTGAGTTCGTTTGCGCACATCTTTGAATTAAAATTAATATTTTGTGTTGTTTTGTTGCCCTATGAGCAGTGTCTCAGGGAGAGAGAGAGAGAGAGAGAGAGAGAGAGAGAGAGAGAGAGTGCTAACGAGCCGAAGGTGAGAAGGAAGGATGTGGCACACAAGCTCCATTAGCATCCTGGCACGCGCCCAACAGTTGTCGATATCACTGTGGGTCAGTGCAACTCGTGTCCGAATCCAAAACAGTATTGCGAAACTCTAAAACTCGTAGCATCACTTAATTATCGAGCGGAATGATCTGCCGATTGACAAGACAGACTTAGGCGTTTGGTGCGATTCAAGCGAACCCTGGCCCTATTCGTGGTGATTGAAGAACGAGCTTGCTCACCCACATCGATGCAAACGAGCCACTTGAGCAAGTGCATTAATCGTATCAATTACACGATTTCAATTTGCTGTGAGAAGTGTAGTCTAACGAGTTGCTTGATGAATGACTTATGTGGCTCAGACACTCAACAGGTGATCGAGTGCATGTTCTCGCCTGATGCCACCGACGCAGCACGATCACACATCACACCAACAGTGGTGTCAGTGATGCCAGGGATGCCAGCCACCCCAAAGTGTGGGAGTTGACGTGCCATGACTTATGGCCAAATGCTCGCCATCAGTACCTACGCGTGCTCAAGTCCAACGTGTGAAGTATGAAACTGCAAATTGAATTAGCTTCGAGCAAAGATCGATATCTGGCAATCCGTTTAGTGGTTTAATCATTTGTGGTTTGTGTGTGTATCACACGAGAATCAGTTACTAACTTCATTCTTTTCTTTCTCACATCTGTCAAGGTTGCGCACCGACAAGTGGCACGTGGTTCAAGTACGCGCCGTCATGGCATGCCATTCATCGTTAGAAGCTAGGAGAAGAGCTATTGAGGCACCTAATTGACTTTACCTCATTAACCTATTCGAATAAGATGCATATTTCACTTTACTACATATTTACGTGCATCTCGCTGTAGCACAATCCAATCAAGTGGTTTATTATGCTTTTTCGCTTTGTGTATGAGCATCTGTTTACAATATAATACAATATGACATTGTTTAAAATGTAATATTTTAAATATAAATAAAGTTAAAATACTCTTTAATCCTCTTTAATCAAATATGAAAAATAAATGTTTTTGTATTTTATTTTATTTATTTTACAATAAAATTAGTTATTAGAATGCTGCCTTAACAGCTCGTATCTAAATTAAAAAAACTTATAATTTGTGTTGTAGCGTGACCCTCTCTATGACTTATGAGATTGTCATCTCTTGTATATAAACACATGTCGAACAGTACCACCCAATCCCACACACATAAACCTTTGTGGTTACATGATGACAGAAGTGGGATTCGAACCCACGCCCCCGAAGAAACTGGTGTTTATCCATAGAGAGGGTCACGCTACAGTGTTAAATAAAATATATATGTCGGAATTTCGGTCATTTCCCGAGAATAAACCGGTTTTATTTTGGAATATCTGGAACTAAATTCTATACAAAATAGAGTTACTTTGTTTTGAATCCAGACAGAGATGAGGACCAGTAGAATAAGGCCAAAGGATTGAATAATGGCTTGGTAGCAGAGCATAGATCCGTTTTCGGTGGAATGGATTAGGCATCAATCAAGCTCATTTGTCTTAGGATTCTTTCCTTAGTGGATAATCCGTGCTGCCAAGGAGCATCTTAAAACGTCACATGAAACGTCCCTAACACAGATGCACGTTGCAATCTGTCAAGCTTGGAAAGAGCCCTTTCGCTAAGGACAGCTTCGGACATTCATGTCTTTCTTATCGCACGAAACCCCGCACTCATGTATGACTCATTTTATTGTAATCTTGCTACTTTATGTTAGTTTGTTTAGAAACTTTTCGGGAAGAGAGGTAGCTCCCACATATATATATAACTGTTCTATAGATAGATATTATTTTTTAAAAAAGGCATAAATTTATATAAAACACAATTTGAATTTACATTAAACATTGGCGATCTTGCAGTTGTAGTAGAAGTTAAGCTAATAACGTAAAATAGAGGTAAAGATTTATGCATAATTTTGTCATAATTCAAAGTTTAAACTGGCAGTTGCTCAAGATTCCTGTCTTTCAAAACTAGGCACTACTTTTACCCAAAGTAGATTTCGGTAATCGATAACATAAGCGACATATGCTAGTTTTATGTAAAAACTTTTGTAAAACCTTTTGTTAACCTCTATAAAGTGAGCAGTGTTGCAGAAATACAACTGTTTCTGATCTTGTTTACTTTTTGTTTTAAGGTAAACTTCATTTTCTCAAATACACATGAAGAGAAATTAAGACATGTCGAGCTCAAGTGTGAGATAGTTATGTAGAAGACAAAATCTCTTAATAGTGTAACAATGCTCGGCTTTAGATTTTGGTGATGCAGGTCTTGGAAGGTGAGAGGCACACTTCTCAATACTTTATGGCAATATTTTTCTACTTCAAAAACTAAAATGATTGACATAGTTTACTTTTTTCGGCACTTGCAATTTCTTCATTTGCTGTTGTTGTTGTTGTTGTCTATTTCAAACAGGTCATTTTTGAGGTTCATCGTGGTGTAACATTTCGTATTGTGTCACACTTTGAGCGACTTATCTTCATTCAACTCGTTGGCACTGTTGCACTCGCTTCTCGGCGTTTAGTGTTCTCATAGACACACTCGTTGAGTGTCAATACCAATGAACAGTTAGATCTGCGAGGCAAAGACTATGCGATCAGACTGTGATTGGTTTTGTTTTCACTCAGGCCACTGACCGATCGTTTAAACAAACATACAATCACCACTCGATTCAGATGCGTTGAGACACCACTGGTGACCAGAGGCAGATCCCCGCTATCTCTCTCCCTCTCTCTCTCTCTCCCTCTCTCTCTCCCTCTCTCTCCCTCTCTCTCTCTCCCTCTCTCTCTCTCTCTCTCTCTCTCCCTCCCCCTCTCTCTCTCTCTCTCTCTCTCCCTCTCTCTCTGTCTCTCTCTCTCTCTGTCTC
>WURS02473048.1:0-12939 GCA_011762765.2 Rhinocypha anisoptera
GAATCTAACTTTCTCTGTTATGATTCGAATTTTATTCCAATTCGGTTCGAATTTTGTGCATAAATCTTCGAATTCTCCGTCAATTTGATTCGGAATTCGAACTTTTTACATAACCCTTCGAATTAACTTGACTTCGGCGGCTCTGCCGCCGTTTTTTACAAGAGACAGACGGCGCTTTAGCTCCGGCCCTCATGTAAAATCTCACTTTATTTAATTTAATTTTATAATTTTTGATTTATTAATTTTTTAGGTAATAAAAAATAGACTATATTTGAAGTCAAACAATATTGTTTCACGTGGTAGTTTCAAAGTTGATAAGCTGCTGTCCAAGAAAGAGATACAACTCATGTGCGTTGGCAATGTGACTCTCGACCACCAACTGACCCCTGGCGGAAAGTACCTCTCGGACAGTGTACTTTCGAGTGACATAGTCCAAGATGACACTGTTCACTTCGTTGCCAAACTCTCGCCACTCGGAGATCACCTCGTGGAAGAGTCGTATGATTTCCGATCGAGCTTTCTTGCTACGTTGCGCACTGTACTGGTCGATTCGGTCGCCTAGTGAGTCGAGCTTGATGTAGGCTGACCTTCGGTTTACCTAGTGAATCAATAAAATAATTATGTAATTATTTCGCTATCGTCGATACCATTGAGTTGTCCCTAATTATCTTCGATACTATTGAGTTGTCCCTCACTATCATCAATACCATTTAGTTGTCCCTCATTATCTTTGATACCATTGAGTTGTCCATCACTATTATTAATACAATTAAGTTGTCCCTCACTATCATCAATACCATTTAGTTGTCTATCTGTATCATCGATACCATTGAGTTGTTCTTCACTATCATCGATACCATTGAGTTGTTTTTCACTATCTTCGATACCATTAATTTGTCTCTCACTATCATCGATACCATTGAGCTGTCCCTCACTATTATCGATATCATTGAGTTGTCTCTCAAAGAATGTGTGAGAGAGAATGAGAGAGGGAAAGAGTGAGAGGGGTGAGAGTGTCAGTAAGAGAGAGAGAGAGAGAGAGAGAGAGAGAGAAAGACTCACCTCGAGCTGCTTGATAGAATCCACCAATTCCTGGTGCATATCCGGGTGAAGATCGCCAAGTCCCCTCTGGAAGGCGGTGAGTTCGGCGGCATTCAACTCGAGATACCGTCTGGCGGTTTTGCACCCACTCTTGCTCACTTGCCACATGAGACTCGAGTAGAAGCTTCTCGGAGTGGGGGGACCCTTGACCAACCTTCGCTGGTGATCCAACACCGACCGTCGGAGGAGGGCAATTGATTCGAGTAGTGGTTCCACTCGATCCACGGCGCGACTCTCGTAGAAATCTAACAATTGCACCTCGAACTGAGTGAAGTTGGCCGACAAGCCACACCGCTCTTGGTAGGGTGGATCATCGATGGTTACTGGTGCCGACAATGCTGCAATATTTGTGTTAGAAAAAACATTTTATGAATTATTTGTTTACAAAAGGGCCCGCGCCAAAGCCGCCAAGATCAAACTCGAGTTATCATAATTCGAAGGGATATATGAAAAAAATCGAAGCAAATCGAGTGAGAAATTATAAAGTTGGAAAGTTTGAATAAAATTGAATGAGAATCGAAGGATGATAAATTCGAATCACAACAGTGAAAGTCAGATTCAAATCGGTTAAACATAGTGGAAGTAGCTTAACTGTTACAGTGCAAAATGGCCGAGTGACAGACCATGAAATTGTCTAAGTATAGAATAGGGAATAGAAAACCACAGGAGTACTTTTCGAAGCAACAGTTTTTTTGGATTTTTATTACCTTAGTACGACAAAAACGCTTAAGCGGCTAGAATTGGCAAATAAGCGGCTAAAAACGCTAATTTATCGCTATTAGCGCTAATTTTAGTATAAAATCTATGGAAATCTAGCCGCTTGTTTATCAATTCTAGCCGCCTAAATCTTATTAGCGGCTAATAAGCGATTTTGTGACACCAGGGTATTAGTTAGAATATCATAAAACAATTTAACCTACCGGCAGTAGCGAAGAAAGACAACAAGCAGATGATGATTAAAGATTGAATCATTTTGAAACAAGATAATTCAAGACGAACAACTTTGATTTGCTCTTCAAACGTTTTATAAAATGCAAAATTTATATATACTACCCGTAAAATATATACTTCCACGAGAGGTAAAATTAGGTTACCCTCTTGTCTTTGCCTTTGGGTATATCTCTGGTATATATGTTAATTACCACATACTCGCGTTTGGACTCCCCAATCCCAATCAGATAAGTCATTTCCGGTTAATCTCCAGACAGGAAGTACAATTTGTGAAAAGTTTTTACTTTGTATTTTTTTATTAGTGATATAACTTCTAAAACGTGAATACCCTACCCATATAACAACCTTGTTTTGAATTTTTTTATTTTATTTTATTTTAGCAAAAAGAATTTTCAAATGTGTTTTCCTAATTGATTCTCCATCTGAACTTCCGGTCAATTATTTACTGCTAAATGGAAACAAATGTTTTGCTATTCTATTTTCAAGAAAAGTACAAAAATAATTTTAAAACTTAAATAAAGCATTTATAATAAAAGTGGTTTTGTTTGCCTTAGTTTGATTTAAAATATATAAATTTTTTTTCCTAATCAAACACAAGTTTGCATTATAGTAGATTAAATGTTTTAAAACCAAATCCAAATCAATATATTTCACTTAATACTAGCAATGAGATGATTAGGTATCAAGGATCTGGTTATTTATTACTTATTGAGAGAGAGAGGAGAAAGAGAGAGAGAGAGAGAGAGAGAGAGAAAAGGAGAGAGAATGAGAGAGAGAGAGAGAGAGAGAGAGAGAGTAAGAGGGAGAGCGAGAGAGTGAAAAGAGAGTGAATGAGAGAGAGGGGAAAAGGGGAGAGAGAGTAAGAGAGATTGAGAGAGAGAGAGAGAGAGTGAGATAGAGAGTGAGAGAGAGAGAGAGAGAGTAAGAAAGAGAGAGAGAGAGTAAGTTAGTGAGAGAGAGAAAATGAGTGAGAGAGAGTAAGAGAGAGAAAGAGGGAGAGAGAGAGAGAGAGAGATTTTATATGAAAAGTAGGGGAATAAAATCATTAACTTTTTAAAGTGGGTCTTAAAAATGAAAGAGATCTTACGATATATATCAAGATGAAGTGATGATATAAATAAGCCACTCATTTTAGACAAGTCAATCAATGATTCAATCAATATATTGCTTTAGTTCATTAATTGATTGATTGAACTTTTCCAACATGAATCGATCTCTAGTCACTCTTCTCCTTCTGCCTCTTTTTGTGGCTGCCGGTAAGTGATATAACTTGTTTCCAAAAGTTTTATTGATTTACATTTTATATTTGGTTTCTCGGGCACTTTTGATCCAGAGCATTTAAAAAAAATTTATTAGTATATAAAGTTCTCGGTGAAAAAATATCTAAATTATTTTACTTTGTATAAAATATTATAATGAGTTTTAAAAGATAGTTTAGATTTTAAACTACACTCTAAACTCAAATCCGCTAAAAAGGTAAAACATAGGACAACTTTACAGATATGTTAGTAAAATTTAACTTATTTTACACTTCACTGCTATAGCAATATAATTTTACTACAAAGACAATAAAGCTGTCTCAAGTTGAACACTTGAGTTTAGAGTGTACAAAATAATTAAAAGTTATGTCTGATTTGACGTAACACATTTCAGTACAAAAAAAGTCATTACGCATGCGCACTAATAAACTTATCGTTTATAAGATATGCGCATGCTCACTAATTAACTTAACGTTTATAAGCCAAACGCGTGCGCACTAATTATCATATCGTTTATAAGATATGCGCATTCGCATTAATTAACTCATCTTTAAAAGGCAGGCGCATGCGCTCTAATAAACGTATTTTTTTATCAGCCATACGCATGCGCATTAATGTTCTGAGGAAAAATGTAACCGAAAAGCCTTGGCTTTTAGAAAAATCCGTAAACCTTAAAACCTAGCTAAGTTGTTAAACTTAAACGCCTTCATTCATCGGTTTTTTTCAGCGCCTTCGTTCATCATTGAAGATCCCACTCCAGATTTGCCATTTGCAATTGCCTGTGGCTTACCACAAAACCTTACCGATCTTCAACTGCAACTGCAGGAATTTCACGAAAGTCCCACTCCCGACCAGGTGAATCCACTGCTCGAGGTTATTGGATCGTTGCGTCAAGCGGTGATTCAAAACCAACACCGAATCAACAAGGGTCCGATTGATCACGAAGATGGACAATTTTTGACCAGTTTCTTTTGGCAACTCGGCAAGAGCCAATGCAAGTCAATCCGACGATATCTCGAGTTGAACGCCGGCGAACTGAGCGCTTATCAAAAAGGTCTTGGGGACTTGCACTTCGAAAATGACCAAGAGTTGTCCGAGTCGATCAAGGAGATTGCCATGAAATTTCAGTCCATCTTCACCAAGATGGCTACTTTGGGTCAGCAGATTGAGGTAAGGACAAAAAATTGCCAAAACAACAATACCTGGTAAGCGTATACTGTTAAAAATACTGTCCGGTTATAATCCAACATTAATCCTTTCAATCCCAATGATTATCAGTAAAAGATAAGTCATATATTGCTAATTGGTTAAGCGCGTTTCTGGTTATAACTCGACAGGTCTTTGTAATAATAGACATTCAATTTAAACAATGTAAGTTTATAAACAGACATTTTGGAAAATCAACGCTTATAAAGCTGACTTTTTAAAAATTCTATAGTTATAAGCCAACTTTTCTTAAATTGTCACCTTAAAAGCTGGCATTTATGAAATTGTAAGATTATAACCAGAAACGTGCTCAATGTCAGGTTATATAGCCAGATAGTATTTTTAACAGTGCACCAGAGACTTGACTAACATAAAATCTTGACTGTTACAAATACTGTCTGGTTATAACTCGACAAGTCTTTGTGATAGACTTTCAATTTAAACAATGTAAGTTTATAAGCAAACATTTTGGAAAATCAACGCTTATAAGCTGAATTTTTAAAACTTGTAGATTTAAAAGCCAACTTTTCTTAAATTGTGACCTTAAAAGTTGGTATTTTTTAAATTGTCAGGTTATAACCAGAAACGTGCTCAATGTCAGATTATATAACCAGACAGTATTTTTAACAGTGTATGCTTACCAGATGTATTGTTCTTTCAAATCCAAACCCAAACTCAAACCCATTTTGATTTGTAGGATTACGAGAAGGGCAACAGTACGGTGAAAACCAAGGAAGCCAAGGAGGCGATTGGAAAGGTGTTTCAAGAGGAAATCAGTGGGATGAGCGAGTTTTCCGCTGAGACCAATCGTGCCATTATGAGTTATGTGGAACGCAAATACACCGCAAATCAAGTTCTCTCCATGCAAGGACAGTCGGAGGTGGAGAGCAATTTGGCTGTCAATCATCAGATGATTGAATTTCTTAAACAACAATATACTCTTTTTGAGAATACCAACTAACCATAATAATAATAATAATGATTTGGATAAATTAATAAATGAATAAATAAATTATTTATTTCAGGTTTTAGTTTCGAGTTTTAATTATGATTTAGATGATTTATTTGGATTTCAAATTTATTTAAAACGCCGCTAAAGTGTCTTCTGTTTCTTGTAAAAAAAACGGCGGCAACGCTGCCCAGGATTAAGCAAAAATTCGAATCAAATTGAGCGAGAATTGGAAAAGTTCAAATTCTAAATCAAATTGACAGAAAATTCCAAGAAAATGCAAAATGCAAACCGAATTAGAATAAAATTTGAATCATAACACAAAAAGTTAGATTCAAATCGGTAACGAATTCGAATCACAACAACGAAAATTGGATTCGAATCGGTTAAACACAGTAAAAGTAGGGTAGCTCAACTCTCACAGTACAAAAACGTGGGTGATAATTTATCACTGATAAAATACCCCAAAAATGACAACATAAAAAAGCACGACCATACTATTCATTAATACAGGTTAATTACAAAAGAAAAATTTTTATACTGTTTAACACAATTTCTAGTTTTTCAAAATTACTCTTAGCTAACTTATTATTTTTAACAAGAAGAAAGATGTTAAAGTCTTTAAATAAAGATTCTGTTTCTTGTAAAAACGGTAATATAAGAACGGCAAACTTGCTTTTATAATTTTTATTTATAATTAAATGTTGGTTATTAATGTTTTTATTGATTTTTGAAGCTTTGAATCAAGTAAACTTTGACTTTTTAAATAGTAAATTGAACTTCTAGTTAATTATGTAAAATACGATACTATCGATTGTAGTCGTTCCTCACTCCAAACTTCACTAGCTCTCCTCCCTCGGCACGCGCTTCACTTTTGTGTGTACAGTCTCTGACCGATGAGTTGGTTTGTTTTGTTTTGTTTGTGGATTCCCTCCTGTTTTGTATCTCAACTCTGTTACTTTGATTTTGAAACACTGATTAATTCTTCTTTTCTTTTCTTTGAAAAGGTGAGAGGGTTGCGCAATTTGTGCTGTTGTCACATTTTGGTGGTAAAGAATCATACCTTTCATTGTTGACTTTAGTCTGAAAAACTAATATTTTCAATTGGAGCTAATGTTGCTTTTCTTGTTTTATCTATTATAGTTTGTTAAGCTGTGAGTTTGTGGTTTCATTTAAGATGGAGCCCAAGACGACGACCTCGTCTGCTTCATCGTTGCTTTCACTGGTGGGCACCAATAAACTGATCAAATTGAAGTGTCCCGATGGCACGGAAAAGTTTGTCCGACTTACCGCACCAGTTCGTCCCGTGGCCTCTTCGGATTCCGAACCGAACGCTGAGAAGAAGTCCACTCCGATTGTTCTTTGTTCCACATCGAAACCTACCATCAACGCCTCAACAGTTCAACCATTTGTGGTTGCGATGCCGTGCAAACCTTCATCATCTACCTCTACCACTGTTTTAAGTCAAACTCCGCAACAACAACAACAACAAGCAACGGTTTGGAGGTGTGGATTTGATGGATGTATGGCCAAGTTTGAGGATCGAGAAGATTTGATTGCTCACCGCGCAATTCATGCCAAGGAGAGACTTTTGGCTTCGGAGGACAATGTACGCAAAATCAAAGCATCTATTGATGCAAAGGCGAAATCGTCCGTCGAATCGGTAAGTTTAATTTTTTTCAATCATATTATATATAGAAAATATATATAATAAAAAATATTATTATTGCTAAAGCCCCGTTTGCTTCCTGTATTAAAAATAAATTAAAAAACGGCTGAAAAGTCAAAGTTATTTTTAATTCGAAGAGTTATGAAAAAAAATTCAAATCAAGTTCGAATTGGAAAAGTTTAAATTCGAAGCAAATTGAATGAGAATTTGAAGAGTTATGCAAAAAGAATTTAATGGAATTATAATAAAATTTGAGTCACAACTGTGAAAAATTTAGATTCGAATCGGTGATGAATTCGAATCACAACAGTTAAAGTTAGATTCGAATCGGTGATAAATTTGAATCACAACTGTGAACGTTAGATTCGAAAGTAGCGAAAGTCTCACAATACAAAAAATTGGGTGGCAGAATATCAAAAAATGACAGAATATAGAACATAGAAAACTACGACTATATTATTCATTAATATATAGAATATATATATAAGAGATTTTCATGATTTTTTTTAAGATTTTAAAACGAAATGTATCTGTTATTTCTAGATTGACCTTTCCAGTGGAGATGAGAATGAGAAAAATGTGGGGAAATTTGCCAACAACAACAGCAACAAGAAGTTTATGGTTCGAAAGCCGCAAAACATAGTGGCGTGTGAGCTGTGTGGCATCAAGTACTCGTCGGTGATCTCGCTACAGAAACACCTGAGCATGGCTCACCAGATTCAGTGTGAAACGTGTGGCAAACGATTCAAGAACAACATGGCACTTTCCTCGCATCGAACCAAATTCCACCCACAACCGAGCGATCGGTTCCAGTGCGACCGGTGCGAGTGGTACACCTACTGCAAGGAGGCATTCGAGGCGCATAAGTCGAATCACGATAATCCCGAGATTATGTTTGGCCTCAGCAAGAAGAAGAAGGAGATGGTTCCCAAAAGTGTTCCCAAGGTGGAGAAGAAAGAGAAGAGAGTGACCGTGGTGAAAGAGGTGCTCAATCGAATCATCCAACAAGTGGTGGATGCAGAGGTAAATTTGGGGAAAATTTGTTTTACCAAAATTAGACTCCAAAATCAGGAAGTTAGAATTGAATTTGAGTTATAATACCAAAAAAGTTAAAATTGAGTGGAATAAGAATTTGAATTATAATTCAACAAAAATTTAGGATCGAATCAGATCTGGATTTTGAATCATAATACAGAAAGTTAGAATCGAATAAGAATTCGAATCATAACACACAAATTTAAAATCTAATTAGATAAGAATTCAAATCTTAACACAGATAATAAATCGAAATGAATAAGAATTTGAATGACTTGTAATATGACTCTAAACTTAACTAGCATTTTTGTTCAAGAACTTTCTCGTATACTTATTTGTGTAACTGGTCTTGAAAGTGGCCGCAACACAAAAAACTAGTGTAAGAGAAAGTTTCTGAACAAAAATGCTGTTTAAGGTTAGAGACATAATTGTAATCTTATATCAATCTAAGTGTCTAATTTTAACTTTACCGATTTACACTACACTTGCCAAACCTAAGCCAAAATCAAAAGCAAAAATCAATCATATGGTAAAATCATATTTTTCTGTGATTATTACAGGAAAAGAGTCAACTTGGCCGCAGTCGTCTAACCACCGCTTTTCAAGAGGTGATCGAAGTGGATGAAGAACCGGCTCCCAAACCACCACCTGTCAAGTGGGAATGCACCTTCTACCGGTGTCGAATGGAGTTTAAAACTGAGAAGAAGCTGATAAGTCACCAGAAGAAGCACGATTTGACTGGTTTGCACGGATGTGACCACTGTTTCCACTACCGGAAGACGATGGAGGGCATTCAGAAGCACGTCCGGGAGAAGCACCCGGAGCACTATGTGCCACCGGAGAAACCGGAACCGAGTCGTCGAAGTAGCCGAGTGATCAATTGTAAGTGGAAGATTAACGAACACTCGGAAGTGGTCAAGATTGATGAGGATCAATTCAAACCAAAGCCACGGGAGTTGTTTTTTCACATCGAGAATGATCTGTTTAAACCGAAGCCTAAAAAACCGGGTGATATGCGTGGTAAACGCGGCAGACCTTCGAAATCAACTACTGCTACTACCACTATTCAATACTCGGATGTTGTGACTATCGGCGATGAAGAAGCTACTTTGGATAATAATAATGAAGTGATTACCATTGAAGATAATGATGAGGTTGATGACATTGTATTTGATCAGGAAGCTGGCTTGTCGAAAAAGGCTCGAATTTTGAAGAAAGCTAAGTTTAATAGTAATAATAATAATAATAATAATGAAGTTATTGTAATCGAGGATAATGATTTGGAGTTTGATATGAATCAACCGGGACCATCTGGAATTAAACAGATCAAGTCGGGAATATCTAATTCCGAACCGGAAGTAATGCAAGTTGAAGATGAAGTTGAGGTGCAAACCTCGTTGCTTGATTCGGAACTCAATCAAGCGGTGTCGTCGATTCAAGGCGACTTTAAGTTTAGTAAACCTGGCCCGTCGGGAATCAAAAAGTCCAAGGGTCAAGCGAAGAGCAAGGCAAAGGGTAATAATATTACTAATAATATAAATAATACTAGAAAGAAGAAGAATGTGAATGTGAGTTCAGCGCGTAAAGGAAGGAAACAGCAAAATAATAATGAGTCTAGCTCGTTTGGGATGATTACGTTCAGTGATGATGATTCGAATGATGAACTGGATTTGTCCGGTTTGTGCGATGAGATTCTGATTGATCAGGAGGAGGAAGCGAAACCGCCAAAACGAAGCAAACCATCGAAGCATCCTCGGGATGTGAATCCCACCGAGTATTACCAGACTCAGTTGGCGATTGCGCAAGCTCGGCTTGCCGGTCAAAATCAATCTTCTTCGGCAGGGGATCAGGAACACGATACGATCATCATTCCCAGTTCATACTACACCAACGAGTCGTCTTCGGCCAACTTTGTCCGATTCACCGGGCCTATCCAGGGTCAGGTGTTCAAGTCGATGTTTAACTTTTGATGATCTAATTATCATTTATTTTTTTTATTTTTAAAAAATGTATCTATTGTTTTTTTCGTTTGTTTTTCGACAAGTATACTTATAAATTTTTACATATAAAATTTATATGGACATATATGTAACTATAATTCAGTGTTTAATAATTTTTTTTATTTGTCTACCTATATAAACTTTGTTAACGAGTTTGACTGGAGATATATTGATTATGTTTTGGATATTGCGATTCTTATCGAAGCTCGTTGCCTTTATCGATGGTATCTATCTATTTCTGTATGCATGATAGATTTTGGTTTTCGTCGTCGTTTTCAGACAATTTTTTCGTTCTAAATGCACTGTAACAGTTACGCTACTTTGCGCTTAACCGATTCGAATCTAACTTTCACTGTAGTGATTCGAATTCATTACAAATTCGAATCTAACTTTCACTGTAGTGATTCGAATTCATTACAAATTCGAATCTAACTTTCAGTATGATTTTAATTCTTCGATCATATACTATTCGATTTAGAATATTTAATCAGCTATAACAAGAGGCAGAAAATGCTTTAGCGCCTTCCTTCTTGTAGGAAAAAATATCTACCAAATGTGAATGCAATCAAGTGGACAAAAAGAAATAAGTGACAGTTTTGTCTCTCTCTCTCTCTCTCTCTCTCTCTCTCTCTCTCTCTCTCTCTCTCTCTCTGGGTGTGTATGAAATAAAATTACATAATGTAATGTCATCATCGGTTTAGATCCAATGCACAAAAGCACACAATATATTTAAAAAGTTCACAAGCAGGATAGGAGGGGTCTCTCTCTCTCTCTCTCTCTCTCTCTCTCTCTCACTCTTGCTCTCTTGAGAATTCACCAAAACAGATGCGTGTGTGTTCTGTTTGTCCTCCCTCGCTTCCTCGCCCTCAAAACGGGTTTCGGGTTTAACACTCCCTCATACTTCAAACTGTTTAGTTCAAATGAGTTTTAGGTATCTATCTATCTGTGTATATACACACACACACACACACACATTAATATCAATAATAATATAACATACATACACTCGCCAAGTAATAATATTTGTTTAAAAGAAAAGAGGAGGAAAGTATAGGAATATATATATACACACACAAACGTTAAATAAAAAGGAGATATGTGATTTCCGATGAAGAACCTATATAGGTCATCCATCACACCGTCTCTCTCTCTCTCTCACTCATTCTCTTTTCTCTCTCATTCTCTCATTCTCTCTCTCTCTCTCTCTCTCTCTCTCTCTCTCTCTCTCTCTCTCTCTCTCTCTCTCCTTCTCTCCCCTTGTCTAACCGTCACACCGTAGGGAGTTAAAAAGTTTAGTTCATGGAGAAGTTGAAAAAAAGTGTGTAAAAGTATGCGCGTGCGCATCCTCTCCTCTCTCGATATTTGTCGTCCCTCACCATCGCTCACATACACATACACAGGCACACGTTTAGTTGGTATGCCTGTGTGTGTGTGTGTGAAAGTGCCTGTGCGCGCCCTGACGTTTGTATTTGGGCTTTTTTTAGTGTGAATGAGTGAGAGAGAGAGAGAGACCAATCTCTCTATTTCTTCATCATCCTACTAAAATATAATATTAATATATAAATAAGTAAAAAAACGCCAAAGCTTTCTTCTTCTTTTCGATTTCTCTCAAAAAAATTTTGCAAAAATGTCTCGATTTTCCTCGCTCTTCGCCTCGGCGATGCGTGATCTCGACGAGATGGACCGGTGTTTCACCAAACACAAACAGCTGATCTTTCGATTTCGCCAGTTGAAAACCCAGGTTTTGTACTGCAGTTCACAGCTTTCGCACCAGCCAAAACAACAACATAAAATTGCTCACCGGTTGAAAAGTTTGATCAACCAAAATGCCGTGTTTCAACGAGAGCTTGATGATCAATTGGAGAGAATACAACAGCCACAACAATCGCATTCACAAAAATCTCATCAACAACAACAACAACAAGAATCCATCTATATCAACGGTAACACCTTTGACTATGAAGATTTTTCACCAATCAGACGCAAAAATGTTATTACTCAAAAATCTTCCGAATTATGTTGTGTCAACAGTAACAACAATAATAACAATAACAACCAAATTACATCGTCAACTCCATCACTAAGCAGAGAAACGATTCGACGTGTTAAAGAGGAAGGCGGAGAAGAAGAAGTGATTTCACTTCCATTTGAAGATTTAGACATGTCCGATTCAAGCATCTCGTCCGAGTCTGGCGTCAGTTTGGATAATTCGGCAGTTGAAGAAGAAGGAGAAGAAGAAGAGGTAGAGGAAGAGAGTATTTCAGCTCAAAATTTCATCTGTGAATACTCGGAATGTGGCCGGAGTTTTCTAACCGACCACGCACGAAAAGTTCATCAAGGTCATCACCCAGAAAAGGGGAAGAAGAAGAAGAAGAAACTTAAGGTTAGACTAGGTCTTTCGAACCTAGGTTCTTCTGTGCGACAAACACGCTCAACAATGATCGTTGGTCCACCATGCAAAAATTTACGACCTCGCACCAAGCCACGAATCACTGAAGTGTTAACGGGTGCTATCAAAGTCGAACCAGTGGTTAGTTTGAATGATGGTATTTGAACAGAAGATGCTAGTATTAGTACACTATTTAAAATACTGTCTGGTTATAAGTTATGGGTCTAAACTTAACCAGCTTTTTTGTTTGGGAACTTTCTTATATACTCATGAGATTTAACAACAATGTCTGTAACAGTCCTACCTTTGTGCTTACTTGGCTTTTCGAATTTAGAACTTTCACTGTACCTTAACGACAATGACCACTGACTTTTCATGAG
>WURS02473059.1:0-12939 GCA_011762765.2 Rhinocypha anisoptera
TTTTACAATTAGTCATATTAAATTTAGCCAAGACACTCTTAATAAATGATTCTTGATCAAGAATTATTACACCATGTGTCATGTCTCTTTTAATTCTCATTCCCAAGCATTTTTGAGCTTCTCCTAAGTCTTTAATTTTGAACTTCAGTGCAAGCTGTCTGAATAACTTGTTTCTATACTTCACTGTCATGAAATACATAGAAGTCATCAACATAGAGGGCAACAACTACAATAGACCCATTAACCCTTTTTACATACACACATGGCTCTTCAGCCAACTTAGTATAGCCAATATCTCTAAGTACTTCATCAGCTTTAATGTTCCAAGTTCGAGAAGACTGTTTGAGACCATAAATGGCCTTGTCCAATTTACAGACCAACTTATCACAGCCCTGAACCACAAAACCCTCGGGCTGAGACATGAAAACTTCCTCATCCAGCTTTCCATGCAAAAAAGCAGTTTTAACATCAAAATGCTCGATTTTTAGGTCCAACTCTGCAGCAAGTGCCAATTAATATTCAAACAAAACACAAAATTTACTTCACCCATTTTTTGGAAACCAATCACTTTAATCAGTTCAAAGAGCCACCAAATAGAAAAAAAGAATGATTTTGCCAAAACTCCATGTGCATTTCTCAATGAAATGTCAGTAATTGAAAATAGCCTCCATATGCCCCAGTGATGTCATATCTTTGTTTTGCAAGGCATACCCTTGTATTTCAAGCCTTAGCTTATGAAATCCTTATGGATTTTGGGAAAATTAATTTTCTATATCCTTGGCATATTTTTACTCTGCCTGATATTTTTCCACTGTTTCATCTTCTTCATTTTCATTTTTTCTTTTGAAAATATTTTCAGTGGCTCATGAAGTCATAATCCTTTAAGGTTAATGAGCATTTAATGGATTGTCTGAATAATCTTAATCATCATCAGTTATTTTTAAATTCAATAGTTATCACCTGGTTGCTCATTCAATGACAGACCACAATAGCCTCACACTTAAGGGGTGGCCAAGAAACAGATTCTGTTTGCAGATGCATAGTCTGAGTCAGACTCTACATTATTCTCATCTTTAACCTTACCAGTAAGTGGGGAATTTAAAAGAATTAACTTTGCTATTTCCACACAAAGATTTATTTAGTCCAACCTGTCTGATCAAATATCTGAGAATCTTGCATCAATGACTGGTTTCGTTACATAGTAACATTATCCAGATATGCTACTATATAACGAAACCATGATCAAACCAAATAAATCTCTATATGGAATTAGCAAAGTTAATTCTTCTAAATTCACTGCGATGAATGACGTCCACAAAGTTTTGCCAGCAACTGTATCCTTACCAGTAAGTGTGAACCCATAAACAAGAGATTAATCTCCCATCTCACCTCAGGATCACACTAGCTATGTTTTAAGTCCTCTCGCCAATACCAGATAGTAACCCTCAGGAGAGATAGCAAAAAGTTCACAACTAATCCTGCCACAAGGTGGAAGAACATGATGATTTCCCTACTGCATGATGTACTATCCACATTAACTGCTGTTGTACCATTTCTTAATCCTAGAATTAAAAAGCCATTCAGATACCTCTGGTTATTCTTTTTTAAAATTAATTTTTCTTTTTCTCCCAGACCGGATTTTGCAGACGCTGGTACAATATTTTTTGGGAAGCTGCCAGAGTCAAGGATATCACCATGGTTCATTGCCCTGGCTATTATTATAGGACTTCTGATACTTGCACTTCTCATATGGGTACTTGTTAAGGTAGAGTAATGTATTTTTGCTTTCTAACCCTGTGACATGATATCTGTTGTGTATATTTTGTCTCTATTGGAGTGAGACAATTCCAGCATCCAGAATAATATAACTGTATCAATTTTTATCTGAGAAACGAAAATATTGCACAAACAAAGAACTGCTAGGTATATGATAAGATTGGTTTTCTCTTGCTTAATGCCAGTGATCTTACATGATGCATATTCCATAAAGGAACATCACCAGCTTCCAAGCTAGGAGTGGGGGGAGAGGAGGACCAGATTAAAATTTTATAGAGCTTACAGGGAAAGAAGCAGCTATAATGAACCAGAATCATTTATATTGATAAGGAATTTTTGCTAATGCATTTTATTATAACAGATTTTTATTTAAAAGCATTTTTTTCTCCTAAGGTCATTCAATTCTTTCGAAGTACCAAAAATTAAAAAAATACCACTAAGTATAAATTTTTCTCATAAAATAATATTTTGGCAGAGTAATTTCCATATAAGCATACTGAAATTTTGAACCTTAAAAGAAGTTGAAGGCGATAATAATATTTGTATTGGTATTTTGTACCAGTTACAGTGTAATGAAATGGAAAATCTCCCAAAAACATTGTTGATAGCCTATTCATGCCCTGGAACAATCTATTTGTTCTCAGAAAAGATTGACCCATAAAATGTAACTCTATCTTGTGAGACCTCTCTTTTCATCAGTCTGAAAAATATATCACTACATGTATACATTGATAGTCATAATGTTGAATTTATATACACTCACAGGTATATTGAGGATATCAGCAGCCTGAAGCATTTTCAAAGAAATAATCTTCTTTTAAAATAATTTGGGAAATACGCTGAGTTAACCTTTGCCATTTTGGGTTACACACCTAGTTTTGTGACTTCATTATAATTGTCAAACTGAAGAAAACTACAATTCTCTGTAGGGTGATATTTTCAATTTTTGGGTCTCAACTTGGACCATTCAAATATTTTTTCTTTGGGGATATGCTTATGGATTCAAGTCAAATCTTATTTCAAATACAATCATTTTACTTTAATATATGGTTTGCTGTAAGTGAATTCACCCCTGAATGAGAAATGTAAAAATATCTGTCAGTAGCGATGCTTAACATTTTCTAATTTAACAAATATCCTTTCAGGTGGGATTTTTCAAAAGAGAGAAGAAAGAAGAACTTAAATCATACAAGAACAAACCTGAGGTAAGAATTACCATTTGTGCAGCATAAAGTATTGCCCTTACATTCTTCATTTTTATTTTAAACAGCTTTAGAACCTATCATTAAAGAGTGGACTGGGGTTAACACATTATTCACCCTTTGTGGTTTCAAGGGCTATACAAATTTTATAGACAAAGAAATAGGATTAAGGGAAATTTTACGAAATGGCTAAAAACTATTTGAGAAAGAGTAATCCACATTAGTGTTGTGGTTGCTACGTCTCGGAAGAACAGGTTTTGTAAAAATCTGTATTTAACGAAGGATGTTTGGGCTAAACAGGAGCCTAATACGAGCCTGTACTATGGGTATGAGGTGAAAAGTAAGTTCTATAAAAACCATAAATTCCACCTGTTAATAACTTAATATCTCTAATATAACTTAACCCTTTCACAGTGGAGCCCCAAAATGGTATATAATCCCTGCATATGAGTGTGCGACAAAATAAAGCAAAAAAACGACCAAAAAAGATCATACATACTGGGAGGATGATTCTGAATGCCTGATATATCAGTCGTTCAGCATGTAAGGATTAAGGTCTATTCCAGATATCAACCAATTACTACTTACTATTATGAAATAATTAATCCAAAATATGATACGGTAACACATAAAAGTGAAACTGTATGCTCAGCTATGACTGTAATTAACCTCTCAGCTGCAGTAGCCTCATGATTTCATGATTGTGTGTGGGAGAAAAGTGGCCGTGGCATTCTTCCCTTATAGTGCTGGCAAAGGTTTATTATGTAGCAGACCTGGGACAAATCTTATTGACCACGCAGCCCACTTCCCTCCGAGGGGTGTAGTGGAGATATGATTGGCCAACATTAAAATATTTCATTCTGAAAATTTCAAAAAATGAACTCCATATTTATTTTCCATGGTAGTTTCTAATTAATTTGATACCAAACAGTATGTAAATACTTTGATTTATAGCCAGCATTCTGCTGAAACTCAGATACAACTAAGGGAAATGACAAGGGTGGGTCAGAAGAGAATTTCCCAAATATTGGTGGAAGGAATGCATTTGTCAAACCCACCCAAGGGTCTTGAACCATCATAAACAGCACTGGAAAGGGGCACCCTATTCTGGAACAATAAGAAAGAGTCACTGTTTGAACGTTTTTGGAAAGGACAGGTCATAAAATTTGGAGTATAGGGAGGGTTTTTTGGAGTCTTTTGCAGTTTTTTGCTATTTTCTGCAGTCAGGTGCCAACACATAGATGCATGTATTCCACAGCCTAGGGGTTAAGCCAATGTTAACATGTGTTGAGTTTCTAGTAAAGTATTTTTATGTGGATAAAATACGTAGTCGAAAAGCTGAGAGAAATAGAGAACATATGTTTTCATAAAAATAATTAATATTAAAATGGTAGTGTTCACCAAAAATAGCGTAATGCCTATAGGGAACTTTGAAGACATTTAGAAATAAACTACTAATATTTTTATATTTTCAGATGGAGGAAGCATTGACTGGAAACATGGTTGATTAGAGAAATTTCTGGAAGGCAGAAGGCATTTCCTTGGATGTAAGAAGTCAAATGCCAAAAACATTTATAATGCTACTATGCCGTAGGTCCTTGACCATAACAGCTTCTTTCTTCCTCTGGACTTGTTCTACTGCTTCAAGCTATAACACTCTTCAAGAATACTCCTTCATCAATGGGAATGGCACCCCTCAAACAATTTTTTTGAAGGATAGCTCTTAATGTACTGCTACCTCATTTGTATTCAGACAATCAAAAATTTGGGTTTATCTCAAATTTTTTGCAATGCATTTTCTGGAAAAAATTATGACCAATGTGTGTCAAATTTTTATTTTGGTAACTAATTATGCTGACTTTGTGTATGTAATTGTGTGTGAATATTTGATTGTGTGCATGGGTGTGTGTAAAATTCCCCTAAGGGAACAAATGGATATTTAATATTTTTAAGATTCATATAGATTTGATATGTGTGTCTGTAAATGTTTGTGATCCTTGGAGAATTTTTGAATAGATATTGGGGTTATTGCCAGCATTATTAGCAGGAAGCATTTATCCTAACGTTTCAGATTACACAGAAATTAGGGATAAAAATGTCATCTAAAATTACTTTTGGCTATGATCTTTGGTGCAACTTAAATTCTCTTTCCATTTAAACAACTCCATAACAATTATAATATCTATTTTTTACTATTAGATGATACATAAGCATTCACAGAAGCAGAGAATATATTTTTGAAAATTTCTTCTAACCAAATTATGAAACTTTAAAAATATTTTAATGTACATTGTCCTTACATTATAATCTTTTTTTAAATTAAAATATTTCTTCTTAATAACATTTTAGAAAAACAAATTAATAATTCACAGTTTATAAAATGTATTTTCATATTTATCATTTAAGGACAATGTATACATTCTGTGCATGTTATATTTCTCATTACTTCCTCAAAAACTGTATAGTATGTTGTTAGATATTGATTGAGTAAGCCTCCATGTAATGATATCATGGGAATATTGTATTTTGTATATTGTTAAATCTTAGGGACTCAAGTACTCTTCCAGTACCATGGTAAAACATAAGAATTCACAATTTTCCATTCTGGCACAGTTAAAATTTTTGTATAAATGACAGTACAACTTACAATATCTAATTCGACATATATTACATGAATTCTGTGATATAAATAGGAAATAATTTTTCCATATTTAAATTTTAAGTAGAGTGTGATGTTTTAAAGAATGTTAAATTGTATATATGAAACCTAGATTTTAAAATATGCTCTTGGATTTAGATGCTCATTTTCAGAATGCTATGGTGATGGGAGTGTAGTTATATTGCTTTAATTTCTATTTAGTTTTTATTCAATCAGATGTCCCACAACATTACTTTTGTCTTGACTCCTCAATCTATCTCTCTTTTCTTCATTCTAATTGGCCATCAAAATCATATGCAATATTTTAGTATGACAATTGAATATATCCTACAATTAACTTTAGGTAAGTCATGGAAGCCCAGAATGGACCAGTGGGCTACTGAATGGGGAGGCCCAGGTTTAAGTCCCATTGATGTCCCTGAACACCTCCAACTAGCTGTTTTTCTGGGTACCAAAAACAAACTTGTGAACGGGGACAGGAACTGCCCCCCAATACCCTGATTTGTGAATTTTCACAGGTCATTGGGTGAACTCTTTCCTCACTTAACAAATCAACCTTAAGGTTTGACTACTCTGGTGGTTTAATTCTTGAGAGCTTATCACTGCAAGCATAAAATTCAAGTTTTAAGAAGTTTATAAAATATTTACTAAATGAAATCATATTTAAGTTGATTTTATCCTTATCTTATCACTTAAAAGGTCACTATTTCAGCAGATTCCTTCCATAAAAAAATTGAAAATGCATATGTCATTTCTGTATTGTAAAAGCTGTCATTTTTTTTTTCCTAAAGTGCCAATGCTCATTGTTTTTAAAACATGCACTCTAGTCACTGCAGTATGCAGAATATCAAAATGTGTGATTATAGGAAATAAAATGACTTAAATACTTTTTGTGAACTTCATTGTAAAGAATAAAATGCATTCAGTATGAATGAACTCATTAATTTCAATTCCAAAATATGATTATTAACATGCTAAATGCTACCCGCAACAGTTTCACATGTCAGATTTGTTTCGATGGGCAGACAGTTTCATTTGCATTTCAGATAAATGTAATTAAATATTTCTATGAAAATAATGAAGGCAGAGGATTCTCACAACCTACTTACTATTATTCCATACAAATAATGCAATTTTGTAAATAATAATAATAATTTATTTGCCTGGAGATTTGATGTATATGAAATTCCCTTTCCATTCTGAAGTTTTGTCTGCCATGGCCCTTTGTTATCCATGGCCACGTTTTTATCAAAAAATGGGCCATGGATAACCATTCGAATACTACCTTTCTTAACCATGGATATTTCCCTTGCTTATGCATGGTTTTGACCAACCACTTAAGATTGTGTCAAGTAAAACAATATTCCAAATGATTCATTAATTATAAGCCACGTTCTCACATAATGTAAGCAATATGATGCAGAAAATATATATGTTGGTAATTAACCCTGAACCTTGGCCATTAATTCTAAAACAATTGTAAAACAAGACAATCTAGTGCATTTAGCTCCAAAATTTCGACGCAGATGGAAGTGAGCCTGAGTTTAATTTTTTCAAAAAGGGTATTGACTATTATACAGGAGATAACTATTGAAGAGTAGAAGGGAATATTTCTGTTATATACAAATGCAAATCTTTTCCAGTTTAAATACTTGCACAAATTTTTACTGTACTTTGGTGTAAAATGAAATCCGGTGTTTCATATACTTAGTGGTTTTCCAACCATGGTTTTGTTAACAGCATGGATTTTTACGAATGTAACTCCCATGGTTGATGAAGGATACCTGTACATGCAAATATAAGACCTGTCATTTAGATAGGAATAGGAGAATAACACAGTGTCACCTCCGCCTCCTGTGGAGATGCTCCTGAGCTGGGAGGGCAATCTTCCATGGGTTTCGGGTTCGTTAAAATGATAGGCTGTTTGGTTCCTTTCTTAAGTGATTTTATTTAGTTTTTATTAATATACATGGTGCCTCAGCGGCATCTGCTAAATGGGATAGTTTCAGTGCCGAACAAGGCCCGGAGGACTAAGGGATCTCACTGAATGTGTAGTTCAGTCAGGAGACTGGATTAGGGCAAGAGGGGTTCTGGGAGTGGCCTCAGGTGGTAAGCTGGAAGCGTTGGCTGCAGTAGGCTAAGGGTTGCTGTCCGGGCTTGGGCCGCCTCTGCCAACCACTCCAGTATTGCAAGCGGGGTTCGGGCCGCCTCAGGTGACTACTCCAGGGTCAATGCGCTGGTCCAAGAGCAGCATCTTTGGCAGGGACCAGGGCTAGCTCAGCAGAGGGACTGGGACTCAAGCTACCTCCTCAATCTGTTCCGCAAGTCGTGCGGCGTGGCGATGAAGGGTCCGTGGACGGTGCGGCATCAGAGGTTTGCCAGAGATGTCAGAGGTCGGTGATGAAGGAGTGCCCAAGGATGTCCTCGCTGTGAGCGATTAGAGAAAGAAGTTCACTGTGGAGGCCGTCACTTGGTGGAATTCCGTGATAGAGTGATGGTTTTTTAGTAACTATTATATTTCCACAAAAGATTGAGAAAATTGTTGTGATTTCCACAAAATCTTTTGTGGAAATATAATAGTTACTAAAAAACCATTACTTGATTAGGGAAAGAGTGCCCAAGGATGCTCTCACTACAAGCGGTTAGGGAAGGAGTGCCCAAGGATGTTCTCGCTGCGAGCGATTAGGGAAGGAGTGCCTGAGGATGTTCTCACTGTCTGCTCTGCTTCCCTCCTGTCTCCCGAGGGTTCCAGGGCTCCTTTCATAGATCTGCGAGCCAGGGTGTGCCAGAGCGCTGGCCAATGGGCACACTCTGCGGGGGAGGATTAGCACAGAGGAAGGATTAGTGAGGATGGGAGTGGAGCGGGTGGAGAGCATACTTTTCAGCCAGAGGGTGTTCCTGAGCACAGCGGAACAACATAAGTATAACATTGAATAGGGTATAAAATCATACATATATTTTTTTTTAATGACAAGTTCAGAAATTCTTTTACAGAGTAAAACAGTTTATCTTGTAAAATCTTCCATAACTTTTTCTTAAAGATAGATATCCTTTTTTCAGATAATCTATTAAATATCACTAACCCCCTTATATTTCGGTCCATGAGAAATATTGCAAGTCCTTATAAAGTTTTGGTGAATTTCTTTACTTATTCTTTCATATTAACTGCGATAACTGTCATTAATCAAATACTGAAATATATCGAATTAAATACTCTAATAATAGTAATTTTCTCATGGTTTTACATAATGTCACTACCAATACTATTTCTTTAAATCATACTTTGTATCAACTCCTACGGAGTCAAAATATATTTAAAATTATTTTGCATAACTTTTAAAAACATTTTATTACTTTGATGTTGATCTTTTTAGCAGGTAAAAGTAATGATAATTACTACACCAGTACAGAAAATTACATCTGCCTACATTAAGTTTGGAGTTTATGAGCCTCATATATTATTCTGAAAATGCAGAATTTGGATAGGTCCCAGAAAAGAGAGTAGGCACTAAAGAACAAAATAAAATTGAAAAGTAATGTTAAAAGACTGATGAAGAATGTATTTGATGAATTAGTTGGAGAATTTTTTAAACAGTGGAATGCCAGTTGAAGGAACCTTACTGATTACTACTATCTTCTCAGAGTTTTAATGCTTTCCACATCACACTAGAAGGGGGACTAAGCATGAAAAAGGTTATAGAACAATTCTAAATGGGATTTAATAAGATGGCACAAAGTAACACACATGTGATGTCTAATGTTATGAATCTTTACATTGCACTAGTAGTATACTGTGCCAACAGAAGGGTAAGTCTGGTTGACCAGTGACTGTTTTGCCAAATAAGAATCATATACGATACTCATTCTCCAACAGAGAATGCATTTGCTCTGGCAAAATATATGATGAACTGTCCTGAAACTGAATGTCAGCAATATTTCTGTGCATGATTATTTAAGGATGAAAGTGGATTCTGTTGGACAGCCCCTGACAGAGCCAGACACGTGATATACTGTGGAATATTTTTTGCTATGGTTATGAGGATCTAAAATTCTAGAGTAATATGTGACAAAAATCACATTTGCATGGATGACTACATCAATAAAACAACAGAATACTTACTTCATTGATTTTGAGTGGCCATATAGAAACCATGAATCAGCATGTGGGATGATATGTTGTGCCATCTCAGCATACTGGTAGATTAGGCCCCTATTTCATTAAGGATGAAGAATAAAGTGCTCTTACCATCAGCCAAGGATGCTGTAAGGGCATAGTGATCACATATTTCTTCAAGATTTGATAAGGTTATGTTGTGGTAGGGGTCCTCACGTGAATACACAGTGGTATCAACAGTTCACGGTGATCAGCTATGCATTCAAGAATCTCCAGCCATGCTGAAGGAAAAACTTACAATGATAAATCATTTCAGAAGTTTATTTCCTCCCATTCCCTCAGTCTTACATCACCTGATGCCTACTTGAGTGGCAATGTTAAAGTAGTGTGTGCTCTGCTGTGACAAAATGCCAAAAACTACACCTGCATTTTGCAAGCATGTTGTCTCCTTTTGTAACTCTGCAGCAGCCTTTGTCCTAGGATATGTTCAAGAATCTACATGAAAAATGTTATCCTGCAGTGTCAGTGTCTGCAGTGAGGTGGTACACATTTCAAACACCTATGTTACACACCGTGGTGAATCAACATGCTACAATAAAAATTAGTTTTTTTCAGGAGAAATTAATTTACAGGTGACATCAAGGTAGTATGTTCATATTTTCATTTTAGTATTTTATATTAGGTGTATACTGTAACTTTCTCCCTATCTTTGTGACTGTTTATGTCAAGTGATTCTCACGTGTATGTAGGATTTTTAGTAGTTACCGACTAAAATGTGTTGGAAAAATTTTGAGAATATTCTCTTCACTCGTTTCTGACCTTCCTAACCCCATAATCAAAGGATGTACATAGATAGTCACTTTTCCCCTCTTTTACTTGTACCAGTAATAGGACACCACTCAAGTCATCGGCACCACACATCCACTTCATCTCAATGCGCCAACCCCTTTGTCCTTGGCTAGAACTTGTATGTATGAGATGGTACATAGTGCCAAAAGAAATTTAAGGGAAATTCAACTTGCTGTAATCCCATATCAAATACCAATATATATGTGCAACTATAAGGCATGCATTTTAAAGCAATAATTGAGGACTTCTAAAACTGAGTATATGAGCATTGACTTAATTTTTTAACAAATAAAAAATTTTACTTAGATGTTGTTGGAAAATTCTCCGTGGGATACAAGGCTCATTTTTCTGATAACTATGTGTTTGGCCTGTTTAAAGAATGGTCCACTTACAATAGATAGAAAAGTGAAGAAAGTGGCTCATTTATGGCTGCTCTCTTCATAAAAATGCATTCACACAGACATAAACAAATTGTATACATCATTGATATACATTCTTTGAAATGGAAATGAAAACTATGAAGAATAATTATATTCCTTTATTATATCGGCTGCTGATTTAATCATTACCAGAAATACACTGTGAATGACTAATGACACATTCTCATGAATATTGCAATTTGAATCATTTCAAGATAAAATTTAGCAGTACATTGTAATATAAGGATGCTAAGAAAATACTTGTAAGTCTTATTGTGAAAATTTGAAAATTACTCAGTCTCAAGGTTTGAAAAGTGTCTTTTGAGCACATTAATGACTGCTTTCAGCCACACCAATGCTCCATAAGCTCCTGCATCATACTCGTGAAGATTCATTGCATTCACATAGCTGGCCCGACCAACTCTGAAATTACAATTTGATAAACTGTTATCATAAAGAAATAGCCACCTACAACATGGTTATAATATCATAAACCCATTAGTCAAAGTGGAAGGGCAGAATGAGGTAATTTCCACATTAGGCTTTGATGCTACTCCATAAAGACATTTTAGATTCTACTACTCTCTATTTTCCTTTAAGGCCAAAAGTAACTCTAATGGATCATAAGGATTTAAAATTACTTCATGCTTCACTGTGGTACTATAGTATTATTTGTTCAAGCATCATGAACTTGCATACAATTCTTCTACATGTCAGATACACTTTGACATAAGTTGACCAACACACAGCAACAACATCAGGCATAGCAGCTGTTTGCTGCTGGCCAGAGTAAGTTACATTGTTCACACTTGTGACAATACTGAAATTTTCTATGCCAGGCATACGCTTATGGACAAACAACTCTCAACACATTGCTTCAGCATTATTTTAAGTACATAAATAGTTTTTTTTGCCTTTACTACTTAAAAATTGTATCACGCAATGCTGTTCCTTGGAGCATGTCTTTAAAGACACTGCCATGTTTGTTTTGGTTGAGTCAAATAGCAGTGAACATTTCACCTTTCAGGCATGTTCAGCAAGCTTGTGTGTGCATGAAAACATGGTACTATAGCAGATCAGTGTGATTTGAAATTTTTTTAGGATCATATTAAGCCTTTTGTGCCGAACGACTGATTAATCGATTGTTCAGAACTATCATCCCAGAACGAATGACCTTTTTTTTTGTTATTCAAGTACTATTCCCTCACTACAAATGAAACAGAAATGAGTCGCTCTGCCTTAGCTAGATGCGAACCATCCCAGGTATATTTTCATCCTGTTTCAACCCAATGCTGTGGGACATCGAACCCTTCCCCTGGCCTCCGGCCGTCCTGAATTGACCCTCAGATGGTCTGGTTGCCCCTTTTTTGAAAGTTGTCCACGGTCAATTTTTGTTCGTATAGTATTTGCTCGTCACAGTTTTTGAAACATGTTTTTACAAATATCAAGTAATATTTAAAAAACTGAATTCCCATCATTTTTCTGAGCTTATACCAATTTTAAATAAGATTCTACTGTTATTTTTAATAATGTTGTTGTCTCAAGTTATTACACAAGATATTAGTTAAATTTGATGATAGAATTTTGTTTAAAAATTGCACACACACAGCTAAAATTTTGTTTAAAAATTGCACATGCACAGATAATCACAAGGAATTTATTGCTTACATTATATTTGTAGGATTTGAATTATAAATTTCCTTTTAAAAATCATGGCACATAAACAAATTTGACTTGGAATGCACACTATGAGAGGTACTGTTGAAGCCACAGCGAGAGAGATCACCAGTGCCCTTTTGGCAGGAAAAGGTCCACCTTCCCGCTGAGAAGGGTCCAAGAGGGAAAGATTTTATTCCTGGGAACTTATATTTTTCAAACGCTCCAAAAAATGAGGAATGTAGAGAGGGACAAAGTTTCTCT
>WURS02473070.1:0-12939 GCA_011762765.2 Rhinocypha anisoptera
TAAATGCTCAAACAAACACCTGTAGCCACCTGATTTCAATGACTTTTCTATTGAACTTTTTTTTAGAAGTCAAGGCAAGCTTTATTAGCTGATTTAAACTACCTGTTGATTATTGCTTTATTTAAAAAAAACTAAGTTTAGAACGATTTCCTACTGAAACTCTGCGCTCTACCTCTCTTTAATAAATGGGAGAATTTGGATCCACAATAAATATTTTTTGTTTCAAAATTCCCGTAATTGTATTAAACAACTAGTAAATACTAAGTAAATAATACCCTATATAAATAAAATAGCTTATGAAGGCATTATAAAAGAAGAAAGGGTGAGATATTGATGTTTCATAGGTCCCCATTATCGCATCTTTTCGTGAATATTGACTGTAAGCTCCTACTTAAAATTGTTTCGTAACCGTACCATTTTAGTTTAGCGGTGTTAACATATAATTGAAATCGGTTTGAAGTTATCTCTATTGTACTTTTTTTTTAAATACCGCCAATACTGATTATGTTATTAGACTTTCATTGCTAATAGCTTAGAAACTATTTAGAAGATATCCCATGGAATCTCCGAAACTTTTGGACTTAAAACTCTTTACTATTTTAAAAGAACACAACAAGTTGTAGACATCTTTCCCTCTTTGATTTTTTTATCTTTAATTTTATTTTGTTATTTGACATTAAAATAACAATAAATATACATGTAGCTGGAAAAGATCTCGGGTTTCCCACTGGGCCCACTGTTCTTTTACCTCCGGCATCTAGACAGTTAAATCCGAAATCGTCTCTAGGGTGAACGACCAGTGAACCCAGCGGAAATCCCGAGAACTATTCATGCAGACTGTTCACTCTTAATATCTAGAACCCTTCAAATATATCGGTAGTTTCCAAGTAATTAAAAATCAGTTTACAAATTTGAAAACTCACATGAACCGAGGGCCTATATTTCCGGATACATTTCAACAAAACAAAAACTTACTTCCGGCTTGCTGAATTGATAGTGCCATGTTACACAATTATTATAAGGACATCCACGCTTTAATTGCCAATGTAGGCCTTTAGTAAGTGGTTCTTGCGCGTGAGTCATCATTTTTTAAATCGATAATATTTTCAGAGAAAAAGGGGAAAATATTGAGTTCCCATATTGTTCATGGTTTTGGTATTTTCTATGGGCGAAATCTATTTTTCCTTTCTTCCGTTGCTCATCAGCAGTGTCATTATTTTCAAAACCTGTGAAACCAGACTGAATTTTGCGTATTTCTCATATTTCTTATGTCCTATTTTTATTCCAAATTGCATTCGCCATATTTCTTATCAGCGCCTAAAGCTTTATCAAATATTCATTTTCATCTGCTTCTTAATTAGTTTCGTTAAATCGTTGAAATTTTTTTAAAAATCTTTTACTTCCCATGAATGTGTTTATGATTTGGTCACTTTGGATTTAAAAATTTTTAAGGATGACGCTAAAGGGAAATTATAATTGAACACAAAATCGCCGACTCACCATCTCAAAATATTCCTCTCATTTAAAAACAGAATGAAACTTTAAACGAGTTTCGCAGACGGTGGCGTGGACGATTTCTGAATACGCGTATTTATTTAGATGAAATTAGGCAGAATAAAATCAAATGCTTCGGGCTACGTTCGTGGAACATTTGAATATTCATACTTATGGCAAAATGTACTTTTTTAACACGGAATAAAAGTTGATAAAACAGGCGTGATTTCAGAGTATTGGAGATTTTACCTGAGTCAGTGGAAAGGGGGAAGCTGAATTGGATCGGCGCTTCGGGTGCGGGGGGAGTGAATGGAGGGACGGCGTTTCCGCCTTAGGGACCGGAGCGGCGAAGGAGAGCGGCGGGGATGGGGGTGGTAGTGGTTCGTGGCTGTGGGGGGTCGTTATTCAATTTGGTGGCTGCTCTTCTCACTGTAGCCAGGCGGTCAGTGCCTGATGACAGAGCCAAACACGTCGTATACGTCAAACACGGCACTTTTCCTACGAAAAGGTAGAATGATGTCATGCATATTTCGAAAGTTGGCCGGTATATTTTTAATAACCTTTGGATAGAAACCAATACTTAAATACCGTGTTTTCTTTAATTCTAAAATAGTCCGAATGGCCGCTTTATCGTTCAGATTAATGCTTATGTTAATGAATTTTATATTTTTAGTTCACTCGGCTCCTTCCATTCATATTGAGCTAAGCGTTGCCTATAAATATTTCACGTGTGTGTTGCATTTCATTCCACCCTATCCGCGGACTAATTCTTTGAACGCGGTGGAACAGCTTGCACGTTCCGATTGCCCCCAGAGGGCTGTGTTGGCCGGCGCAATGACCATTATTCACCCACGCCAGAGAGATCAAAGGACGGGACCCAGACGAAAGGTGGCGATCAAAGGCGTCTCTTCAAGAGTGAGGTGGCAATGTGTGTTACGGACGGCGTCGCGATAAAAAAAAACCTACCGGGGGAGGCCACCATGGAAACCACCTGAAACTGTTCTTTCGCATATTCACCGTGTTGAGAGAAATACATAAACTGAATCCTACCAAGTACGGAACTAGGTCCACAGGGTGGAGGGGTGAACCACAGTAGGAGAGACAAGGCACCCGTGGTCCACATTTCCCTGAACTCCTAGCTCCATAAACTGATTGGAAAAATCAGACAAAGACAATAAACCGGAATGATCAGAATAGGGACATGAAAGTCAAGACGACGACGTGGCGGGAATTTAAGAACATGTAACACAAGAGATGGACATGAGGCACTAGCAGCCCCTTGACTTCTGAACCGAAGATCCGGGTTCAAGGTTGAATGACAAGTCTGAACACCTCCATCGAAAACTGAAATTGGCTAGCTATTCTTCGTAGGAAAACTCAGGAAGCACGGGAAAGCCATTGGGTCCTCTACCGTGAATTGTGAATTTTTACAAGGCTTTGGGCTTATTCCTAGGCAGGTTTCACATATACAACCGATGATAGAACAGAATATCCTAGAGCAGAGATCCTAGAGCAGAAGACTGAGGAGACGAAGAGGGAAAATGAAGATATGTTCAGTAAATGGGTTGAGATGATGGTTAGTGATAGATCTTAAGGGAAAATTTTAGTGCAGTCGAATAGAGCAAGCGTGGATCAGCTAGCTCCGTGTTGAAGAAGAAATCTGGTGTGGAACGAATCACTCGCGGATTTTGAACCAGTTTTTCATGTAAAGGCAGCTTCACTCACGGAGGATGGTCAGCTTGAATGATCCCGTGAAAAAAGTTATTTATTGAAAGACGAGATCATGCGAAAAAAAGTACCGTAAACTGTCAATAAAGTCCGTGAAATATTTCACCGGTAACCTGAACGAAAAATATGCTTATTGGAATCGTTTTCCAGTCCTTCCGACTGCATCACCACTGTTTCCGCAATGCAAGTACTTAGCGGATGTTCTACGCGTGACCCGATACCAAAAATAAAATAAAACACACTAGTCTTCACAAGTATTATTTTCGGATAACTGGCAAGGAAGACATGATTAAATAATTACAAACAAAATAATTATGCAATACGCCCACTTCGTCATCTTCTTCTAAAGTCTGAGCCTTACCTCTGTCTCTCTCTCTCCATTACTGTTCTTTTCAAACTCTTTGATGCTGTTACCCCCATAGTACTTTTTACGTCATCCAGGAACTTCTTTCTCGGCCTTCCTCTTCCTTTTTTTGGCCTTTTCCTTCCTTTATATTTTCTAGGAAGTTGTTATGCCTCAGAACATATCCCACAAATTTAATTTTCCTTTCCCCCATCTCTTTCATCAAATTCTTCCCCTCTTTATTTTCCCCCAAGACTTCTAAATTACTTTTCTTGTCTAACCATCTTATTCTTGTTATTTTTCTCCAAATCCACATTTCCATTACTTCCAACTGAGACTTTTCAATTTTTCCAAAAGTTTACGCTTCACTTCCACGAAACAGCGTGCTACAAATAAATATTCTCGCGAAAAATTTTTCTAGTTAACCCACTTATATGCCTTTAAAATTCCTCATCGTCAAAGTACTCTGCTTTTAGTGATTTCCGTATGGTTTTCATCTTGGAAGAGGTATCCCGAAGCGGTATCTTCTAAGCTGTATACGTAACATAACAAACATTACCTACTTGCGCATATCATTCAAGAATCGTGCCAGCGAGGAAAGTTTCATCATTTCTCCTCATCGTATGATCTCGTCATTCAGAGCGAGAAATCGTTTTTCACGAGATCATTCAAGTGGTAATTCAGGGTGGTCATTCAGTGTGATCATTCACTGAGTAAAACGTCCTTAAAGTCCTATGAAGTTAAACTGCTTCCATGCCATCTGCGTGGTTAGCTGCGTTTTAAATCTTAATCATTTCGACGGGACAGTCGTTTTGTTGAGGACTAGAGAAATTCGCGTCGTGACCCAACTAGATATTTCTACACAAGTTTCCTTTTGTGCATACGTACAAAATTCCATGGGACAAGTCTGTATACTTTCTCGGGAGATTGGAACGCTTTTTTTTTAAAGATTTTTTCTGTAGAATTCCTTAGAGCTCCTACTGAATTCTTAAAAAAAAAGCTTTCCGATAATCCAATGAATTCTACATAATTGTACAAGGAGTTCTGCACGCATCGCGTATATTTTAAGAAAATGTTTACAGATATCTCTGGAAAGGACGTCGGCCCACGCCTCACGATCCCGGGTCACGCGGTCATGCGACCAGCATGCGTCGCCGCTTCTCGTCGGAAAATGATTCTATCGAGTCCCCGTCGCTCAGCGGGAGGGATAGGAAGAGCCCCCCTCCCCTCCTCCGACTGCTGCTCTCCCACAAAACTCCCCACGCAGCGGCAGTAGTCGACGGAACTCACTCGTGCGGAATATTTCGCAGGGAGAGGAGAGAGGACGATCCCGTCGAACGCCATGAGGGAGGGAGATACGGTGGGGAGGAGGCGAACCAGGAGAGGAGGGGGGATTGTCAGGAAAGGAGAGAAAGAGGGAGAGTCTTTTCTTTCTTAATTTGTACAGGCTTCACGTATTGGACAAAAACTCGGATTTTGTGTCCGGCGGTCGTGACGGGAGCCACATCACAAAAAAAATATAGTCGGAAATTAGTTTCACATGATATTCATACGACATTCGTACGTAAACATCTATAGAAATATACATTTCTCTTTCTTATTTCTGTCATAAATGCTGAATAAGAGCTAAATGAAGAACTAAAGATTCAAATGGGGTGGATAAAATTCATGTATTTCGCGTAATATTTCGACGGAATTCGGAGAGAAGTGAAAGCTTACCATATTCCCTGACTGCATAGAAATTTCTTAGCGTCGTAACGGTGGTGGCATGCATCTGGTAGAAAATAGATTGTTCTATGCGCGGCGCAGGGGGGGGAAATGCTGGCTCGAATGTTTGCGTTAGAGCAAACTACAATTATTTTGCAATTTCGCATCTCTCAAATTCCGCAGTTCAGCTTCGATTAGTCGCAGAGATTTCCGCCACCTGACCCCATCCCGTGCATCCTTTTGTGACCATGTCGAATGCAGTCGTTACAAAATCTATTTTTCATCCTCTAAAATTAACTCACCTTTTTGCAATTCGTTTTTTTACACCAAGTACCATCATCATTCCTTCGCAAGTGTTTCCCGTATGCCTCAGCAGCCGCCTCCCCTTCCCTTCAGCTTTTCTCTGTTAGCCTACTTTTCCTCTCACGCTCCTTCCTACCTCATTTTCCCTTTTCAAGAGCCTTCGGCATTTTTCTCGTGTAAGCCTGCTTCCTTTAAGATAAAAAGGTCTACCCAGTTCCTATCTCTTATACTTACACTGTGACTGTATCTAACTACCCACTTCTTTGTCCTTTTATCACTTCCGGTTTCAAAATTATTCCTCGTTATGAATATAAAGAGGTGCAATTTTTCACAAAAATAATTTTCATTGCTACCGGGGTTTCAATGTTGCTACATCATTATTAGGTAATGAAATGAGGCCAAATTCACCCTCATGAGGACACTTCACCCTTTTTGTTATTCCTCATATTAACTTTCAACAGCTTTCGTCAGCAAGAATTTTAAAGTAATTTATTTATACATTTATATGGAAACATCACCCAAATTCGAAGGTAGTAGGTGATTTAATTTTAAAAAGATTTAAGAAACGCGTTTTCTAAACAATAAATTGTAATAGATAAGCAGTAGAAATTGAGGTAGAAAACTACGAATTTTGTCCGGCCTATGGATACTACGGAAGATGCGATTATATGCAGTTATATGCTCCATGACTTCATCCAATGTGAGAAATATGTCTCTACCACACATGGCTAAAATTAAGTTTAAATATAAGCAAAAAACAAAATATTTTTCACAAAACCTTTTGAATGGGGAAAAATACAATTTGTTTTAGCCTGTTCAAAGAAATCACTATTCACCATTTGGAATCGACTAACTAGTGGTAGGACAATTATTTTACCTATAGGGTAGTTCGCCAGCTTTGGGGATTTCACTTCTCTTCAAGTCATACAAAAAACCTATTAAACAAACATAACACCCATGTCCTTGGCTGGACATGGGTGTTACGCGACCTTTGGGTTAACCGGTGAGCACGCTACCCACCAAGCTAACCCATACAACGAATTGATTAACTTTAGGGTATGCTATTTTCCTTAGCAAATTCCCTTGAGATCTCAGTTCTATTTTTGCAGGGGAAAAGAAAAATAGCAGAAATTTCACAATGTTAAATCCACCAGCGATTATAAAAGAAAAACACTTCCATCCGTAAGAACTCGGTTTATTTCGTTTTAACTAACACGATTTTTTTCTCGGCACCTTACAGAGAAATTAGGTTATAAGTTGTACCATTAACGCAAAGTACTATAAACTTTCTTATTTGTGAAAATGAGGAACGCTAAAGCACTTTTTCCCTCATTATATAGCTGTACGTAATCATTAGTTGTTCGTTAGGAATATTACATTCTTCATAGCATATATATATTTCATACATATATATATTTTCTCTCACAACTGGACAAACGCATTTGTTCCATTGTCTCATTAAAATTGAGTCACTCCTTATGACACGGAAATATTCAGTTAAAGACGAAAAAAATGTTATAGCATTTAAAGCTTTGTTATTTTTTCCGTAATTTCAGTATTTTCTCTCTAGACATTTTCCTCACTCCCCTTTCATTTCCTTTAATCGATACTTTCTTCCATCCTTTGGAGTTGGATGATATCGGAGGATCTATCAATATTAATTGGTTTCAGTAAAAAAAACTTCACCCTACACACACCACACCGAACTAACACGAACCAATAAAGTGCCTATCCCTCATTATCACATCGTGCGACATATTAATTAACCAATTCGAAAGGATAATAAAGATGTTTACATTTTACAAGTCTCTAAAAAGATTTCTTACTTTGACAAAGTGAATGAAAACCCCTCATTTTTCTTGCTTCAAAGTCTCTGTCACTAATAAACCTAATTCTAATAGTTACAGTCGCAGAATACACAATGAATATGATGTCTTAGGTTTATTAGCAGAAAATTGTAAGAGATAATAGAAGAGAGTTTATTTTTCAGCTTTGTTTTAATTATCTTTTACCATCCCGAACTTTTGAAAGGGAAATCTATGTAGTATGTATCCTTTGATAACTAATTACTCGTATACCTACATTATTTCGGGTTTACTACTCGACAAATAAAATCACTTCCTTTGAAAATGCAGTCATCCGTTGGTCACGAAATGTTGGAGAAGATCCCCTTTACAATATTCTGGATTATCCTTGTTTTACTATTAACACGAGCCGCGAAAGTTTTAATGAATAATCACGAATTAGTCTAAGGAAAGTGAGACAAAGGCTCGCATCAACAATGAATATACACGCTCTGCCCTGACTCCAACAAAAAACGATCGAGGCACAAAAAGCCGCTCCCGGGTGGAAAGGTCAAGTGAGTTTTTATTTAAGACTCGCGCTTTGTCCTTTATTAGGAACAACCCCACCATCGATTTCCTTTTAAATGTGGTATCAGAGGGAAACTGCACAAAGAGGTATTCTCGGGAAAACCCAATTCGATACGCCACGGTCACTGGCGGGTCGTGGTTGTTAAGTACCAAAACATTCAAATAAAAATATTTTTATTTGTTCTTGTGACAGAAAAATAAAAAGTTCTCATATCTGGTGTTGGTAACATATCGGCTGGTTATAATTTTTAGGGTATTTTAATTGAAAACGGGCCAATAGAAGTGAAACAGCAGAAACGAAAGTGTAATCAATGCAAACATTTTTCCCATTTCATACAGCAATATCGAAATTTTATCGCTTTCTTCTCACATTCTCCCTTATCCGACTATTAACATGACGATAGAATATGTACTTCCTTAATAGACGGACCCGCAGGAACATATTATTTTTGGATAATGCCATTAGCATCGAAGAAAACAATTTAATTAAGCGCATGTGAAGATGATTAAAAACTTTTCCAGTGTGAAATATCGTTTTTTTTCGGGATCGTAGCCATAGATTCAACTTTTGTCACCTGTGACGCCCTTGGAAAGAAAATCTGAATCAGTTCGAAACTGTACCTACAATTCTGTAGAACGTTCTTTCTGATCGTCGCTTAAGAGTCGTGGCACGAACGTTGCTGATATCCTTCTCATGGCTATTCAATTTGTCAAATGAAATTCGCAGACATGTCTCACAGGAAAACCCCATAATGCAGCAGATGTCTTGAATGATGAGCCGACGATCATTCATAATTGAATTCCGAACAGGAAATACGCGTTCTAGTTTAATGTTCCGGCTGATGTTCGTTCGGAACGCTCATCATCGTCATCGATCGAAGTCATTTTTTAAACGTTTAAATCAGGCGTATGTTTGAATTTGGCCTAAAACATCGTTCCTGAATCCTTTATTTAAACATTTTTATGCGTTTTAAGTCAGAATCGTTACAGGGATTAACACAGAACTTGTTACAAGTACCCTGTGCTTCCAAATCAGTCATCACAGGATAACAAACATGAACACAGGCACAGTAAAAAATCTGTTCATCAACACTCAAAATGAAGATGCTTGTCATCATAACTCACTGCGAATGTATGAAACTCCACCTAGGCCTGTGCGTGATTCAAGTTTCTGGAACTTTTGGTCAGCACATCGTAGATTCGTACGTAAATGATAAATATATAAGTGATGAACATGCAGGAGTGCGTGAAAGTATTTTAAGTATTCACAATTTAACATAAGGATATTTAGATATCATTTTTACATGCTTAACCGTAGATTTAAATCACGAATCGTCCCATTTGAATGCGATTCATTAATATATCCCTCACCAAAACAGAGAGTTGTGATAACCGTCTCAAGAGTCAAGAATTTTCGAATACCTACTCGAATAATGACCAACTATATTAGTTTCCATCATTTTTCTCATTTCACAACTACTGTGCTCTTCTTTTTATATTCAATTTCCCTATGATTCTTCCTACTTGATCCTCTGTAACCATATAATTCTAGTTTCCTAACTTGATTACGTTCTCTTTTTTTACGATAAGGGCTTCGTCCAGTTGTTCGTAAACTCAAAGTTCCCCTTCTTGCGGTGTGACGTCAGAAAATAGCCCTGCGTTATCACCGACTTTACGAGCCCGAATTATAACTTTTCACCTCTATCCTCTCACATTACTGCCTACCTTTCCTTTTATCCACATTTTTCTTCATTAAGATATCAAACTCTTACGTCTTCTCATGACCTCCTCAGCCTATTTCGCTGACGTCTTGGACCCCTTTCAACTGATCTCATTTTCAATTTTTCCATCGTCCTTAAGTATTTTCATGTTCAAATCCTCACCGTACAATCATAAGCTTTGAGTAATGTTTCCCCGACTAAGATTCCAGAACCGGAGATTACACTGGGTTATCATTTTAGCTATGGAGTATTTTTTCAAGATAACTTCCGTCACAATGCATCTCTTAATGCAAAGCTGCATAATTTGGAAAGGTTAACATTATTCAATTATACGGACACCTAGACACCAAAAAATCCAACCCATAGAAACAGTAAGAAAACAAACAGGCATCTGTCATGATTGGGAAATGTTGAGATTTCTCCATCCTATTTTGTTGATTGGAAAGTTTTGAAGGAAGCTAAATAAATAAGCATATACAGCCTGAACATGCATAGAAAAATTCATTGGAGAAATGTGAAGAACTGTGTCCCCATTATGAGGGCATCACATTCACAGCGGACAATAACCTAGCTAGATGAGTGACTGCTCTGTTTCCCGGTTTCATTTTGGTCAAAATCGAAGACAAAAGCAGGACACCGATAGTAACTTATCGATACTATAAAATGGAACATGGACGCAATCCCCGAAATCGAACAGCTTATCCAGCGATCCGGAAGCTGAGAATCGATTGAGCAAAGGAGATACTACCTTATCTACAATTAAACGACACTCCAAGTACCAGGGCCTCACGAAAGATGGTGTTAGTACAACAGACATGACTACAGAGAAGCCCATAGATAAAATTTAATGATTGAACGAAACAATTTATTCATATGTGTTATGAATATGTGATATCATGTTATTTATACTTTAATAATTCAATAACACTGAGCGTTATGGATGTAAGTTACATATTACATTAGAAATCCTTTCATCTATCTCCTAGATACAATTTCCTGTAATTTTTTTACAGAAATTTGATAGTAGATGATTTTTTTCCTTTGTGTAATCATCATTATCTTATAAAGGGCTGTCGCTACCAAGTAAATTTGTAACTTATTTGTATTTACCTTGGTAATAATAAACTTCACTCGCATGTTTTTTATGATGAAGCAGTTCCAAAATTTTACGTTTTGTTCCATAATTGTTTCACGTACATGATGTTCCTTCCGGCGTAGACTTCAATAACTTTCTAAATTGTTAATGTGCCCAGTTCTATCCACCTTTACTCATGTGAACTCAATAGGCATGCCTTAATTCCAGTCCTTCGAATAATTTTTCATAATATATATTTTAATATATACATTTAACTATCAATATTCTTATGTAGCGTCACATTTACATTGTTTCCTGTATCATTCCTAAACCCTGTAGGAAAATAAACGACACAGATAAGTTATAATAAACAGTTTCCTAGTGCCTACCCTTATATTTTACGTACTGAGCAAATTCCATTACAGCTTAAAATCGTACTTCGCCAGGACTTACTCTTCAAGTAAGGCATTCCTACTCCTAAAGCAACAAAGGCGATCATTGAGAACAGAACCCTACAATGTACTAAAATTGACATTTTTTTAGTCTGATTTGGAAAACTAGTAGGTTAGCTTTTCACTAACACTTTTTCCTTCCACTCTCGATATAGATTAATATCCACTTCTGATCTTGTTCTTTTTTTCCTTGCACGCACAATAGTCGAACACTTAAAGGAAGAATTTTGATCCTTCCACCAAATGTCCACTGAAATTAACTTTAGTATTTTCCTTGAAATCGATTATTTCCTTCTAGATAAAAATACATACATATGTATAATGAATTTGACTTCTAAAATTGAGCTCTTTCTACCTCACTATTTTCCCTGTTTTTGCTTTTTTATATGCATTATGATCAGATCATTACGGTTCTCTTCTAAATTGAAAGATGGATTAGCCCGTTCATTATGTAATTCCTTCCGATTTCTATTAAGGCAAGTAGTGTAAAAATGTTTCCGTAGACTTATGAAAAGACCTCTCCAAATCCACAGATAACAATAAAGGTTGGTTTATCCCTCTAAATTCTTTCCTCCGCGATTATTTTGGGGGAAATAATGGCTTTCCGGCTTCTATTCTTCTAAACCCAAAGTGGACCAAACAATTATTTTGTTTTCCATTCAATTCTTCAGCAGTCTTTTCAGAATCTCGATATAATACCTAATAATCTTCGATGCATGATATATCAGGACGATCCTTTTTAAATCTTGAATATAATAGAACGAAAATAAACTGACCGGAAAAAATAGACTACTATGGATCGAAATTGGCAATTATGGCATCATACCCATATTGAATACGAGAAGTTAATTTTAAATGGATTTCCGATTACGTCATTCGTGATATAGGAGTTAATCAGCCTAGTTAGTTATTAGTCACAGTCATTATAAAAAATAAGTTTACTGATCGTGATGGATAAACTTGTGCCTCACTAATTTATTCAATATCGAATTGAATACACATTAACAAACTCGAGTGAATGAATATATAATCTCAACTGCCTCCCAGCATAATTAAGAAGGCAGCCTAATTGAATTTGCATTTGCATTTGAATCGATCTCCTTGGATTCATAAGACCCTCCATTTATATCCATAAAATGCAAAAGTGGGCTTCTGTGCATAAAGAGCCACACTGTTGGAGGACTATCTTTGACATTAATGACTGCCATTTCCTCAAACACAATTACATCAACTACAACGGAAATACTTGAATTAACTATCTAGATAACTTTTTCTACAACTATAAATTCATTCATCTTTGAAGTTTGCAGGGCAAGCATTCTTAATTTTTTTTAAACTTTTATAATCACTCGATAATGTGTAAAACTTTAGCTTTATCCAAATGGTATTTTGACATTGAAATCAACGAAGTGAACGCAAGGAGTTTCAAACTTAGATTCCACATTAGGCCGTTCCTAATTTGATGGGTATTCGAGGGAAATAATGAAATGGCAAAAGGCTTGCACGAGTACTCACTTTCCACGGTTTGCAATCCGCGAAGCCTTTGCCTGCATGATTCCGCGCAGCACGGTGCGAATGCATTTTCGAAACTTCCCTGGCCTGCTTTTTTATTTATTTGCGAACTGGCCCGAATAAAACGTCAAAAACTCTCTTGATTCCGTGCATGTGTTCAGCGGTTGAAAATGTGGGACACACGCGAGAGGTGAGATTCCATCCAAAAACGGAGTCTGGGTGTGGAGCCTGC
>WURS02473081.1:0-12938 GCA_011762765.2 Rhinocypha anisoptera
GGCATTATCTTTTGAACTACGAGTACTTCGAAAGGCTTTATCGGCCGGGGAAAAGTCGAAAAGGATCCAAATTCGCCGTCGATACTCCTCCGCGTTAAAATTACGTAAAGTGGCAGTCGCACAAAAAAAATCAGGGAACCCAAAAGAGAAGACTCATTTTTTACCAAATTTTCGGTGGTCGTACAACACCATTCTCAAAGAAGGTGTAATAGGACAGTACGTTTAGGAGTTAAGGAAATAGTGAGAGTAAATGATAGTCAATAAATGGTGATGAACGTGAAAAAGTGACACTCACAAGTAAGTTGTTGATGTTTCGACAGCATGACTGTCTTCTTTGAATGCAGAGAAGGAAGAAAACGGGGAACGTAAAGTAATCCGTGAAGCGAAAGTAAAGGTATGCACGTGTAATATACGGAGACGGAATATACAGGTACGACAGAACTATTCTCACCGCAAATCTTACGAAAAACATTCATTTTTATACACTTTACCATCATTCAGGCCTCAGACCAGATTTTCGGTTTTGGGTCCTATAGGAAGCCCTGAGCCAAAGAAGGGGGTTTAAAAAGGGTGGCAATCTGGCGTCAGTATATTGAACGCCAGATGAAACCAACTTCCTTCTTTCTGTTCTAAGAGCGTCACACTGCGGAAAAGTCAAGAGCTTACTTGTGTCTCTTTTTTTTTGTGTTCACCTATATTTATTGGCCCTTAACTGTATTCGAAATCAGGCACTCTTAACATCCATTCGGTTAACTTCCACAATGATAAATCTTTGTGAAAACATGTCGCTGATTCAAGTGTCCGATCGACTTTTGCAATGTGTGCAGTGAAGGTCGATTAGTGAGACTCTCGCCCGACAAAGTTATCTTCAACGCTTGCTGACTCCGCCGATAATATCCCTTTCCTTCTTTCTGTGTTTGAATGGAGGCTCCGGGTGACACGCCTATGCCAAAATTTCACATTTTTCTCGACGTCCCTGGCTGAGGGATGGTGCGTCACGAATGAGTCGGGGAGTGCACGAAAAATGGTATTCGGAACGTCTGAATCCCGGGATAGGGATCGATGAGATGCGCCTGCGAGACGTATCCATCGGTCGCTGCCGTCGAAGGATCCCGTTATACCCTCCCTCTCCCGTCTCCTCTCCAAAGGATAAATCTCCGGCAAAAACCCAAGAAAGGCAAGGGGGAGAAAAGTCTTATGCGTGGCAGTTTGCAAAAGAAATCGTTTTCTCAGAATTAGCTCTGGGGTAACTTCACATGGCAGGATGCGTAAAGCTCGCCCACAATTTGACATATTTAACATGGTTCAAAAATTACTCTGAAAAAACTACTTGAGAATATAGACTTTCTTGTGTTTTAAATGTTAACTGTTATGCCCCTTGATAACCGTAAAAGTTTTCATAAAACTGAGTTTTATAAAATCGTTTCCATTTTATGAATATGTCCTTGCTCACGGTAAAATTTTTCGTAAAACTGAGTTTTATAAAGCGTTTTATGAAATAGAGCTGCTTCTATTTCGATAAAATCGTTTTATAAAACGACCAATGAGAAACGACCTTGCTATTACGACACCAATTAGTGACATGGAATAAAATGCCAAAGGTAAATAAAGACGTGTAACTAACGTGTAAATAAAGACAAAAATGGCACTCTTTTACCGCGCCTTTTTCTCTTTTTTTATAACTGAACAAGCAATTATTGTTAGTAGTGCTCGTGTTATATAATTTGGGGATGACTTTTTCCAAAAACTATAAATAACCGATAAATAACCGTCGTAGTATATCGTTTAACATGTAGGGGGCAATAAACTCATTAAAAGTATAAGAGTTTTATCAAACTTCGCATAGATGACAGGCTGGTGAAACTTCAACTTTTACGAAAAATTTTATCGTGAGCAAGCCATCATTTTATAAAAGATTTTATAAAATCTATTTATTTCTCACATTTTCTTTCTAAAAGATTTTATAAATTTTATTTTATTTTTTATTTTTACAATTTTTTTACAAAAGATTTTATAAAATTATTTTTTTAACAGTTTTTGCGAAAAATTTTAGCGTGAGAAAGACGCATTATGATGATTTTCAATATCCCAGTATAGGTGTGAAGTTAGAGGAATACTTTTGTGGAGCGGTAGCGATAGTCAAATGACGTTATAATCACAAACTTGGGACTTAGAATTAGTCATAAAGTAATATATTTCTATTAATAACGGTTCACTGAGCCCCTCTTATCAATCAACAGTAGAAGACATAACAACCCGGGATACAAGATCTGACCACCAGATTGTTAATGCTATATCTGGAGCTGTCATGAAATTTCCAAGAGATTTCACTTTTACTGATCCCGAGAAAGATGAACTTACTCTACTACCTACTGGAAATGATTATTACCTTCAAATTTAGTGGTATCAGGCGTGACTTCGTGTAAGTATCGGATATCGATTAGGAAGTGATTATACGTAGCTTGGTACTCTTACACGGGTTTCTGTGTAACAGTACCAAGTTATAATCATTTCATAATGGATTATTACTTTGTATTTTTCCACCATTTATGATTTAATTATAATTTTAACTTGTGAAAAATTACAGTGTTAATCAATCCCTGCATATATCCGACACTTTTTCGAAGCCTCGCCTGAAACTAGTAAATTAACTCAATTAATTTGTATAGCGTTACCATACATAGTGGGCAATGCCAATTTATGAAAGCTCAAGTTATTAAAGGACAACCACTTTTTTATTATTCAGCTTCCCGCACACATCACCAAGGCAATTACAGTGACACAATATAACAAGGTAAATAACAAGGACGAAACAAATACACACATTTCAAAGGTGGAGAATTAAAATCCACCTGGCCTGGACTCGAACCCGTAACCTCCGAATCGGTAAATGAGTACGTTATCACTCCACCACTGAATCTTCTCCAAGTCTTTATCTAAAAAAATTTAAATACAATTTTAAGAAAATATTTAAGCTTCCTCTTTCTGTATATTCACTTCAAAGTTGAATAACATTTTACTTTCGAATTAAGAAGATTAAGGAATTCTCCAATTCCCATTTGAGAGTCGAAGGAAGTGGCATTACCTCACAAGCGCCACTGGATCGTGGGGCGTCTTGAGGATGACGAATTGACATCATTGACCTATCGACTAGGGTCACGTTATGCGTTTACTCTGAATGTAATTTAGCGCGCAGATGAACGTAAAAAGCGGCATGTCGCCTACGAAATATAATATACTATATGCTCGAAAGGTCGAAAATTAGGCCCTTTAAGTTTAAAGTCCAACGAACAAACAATTCGCCATGTAATGACTTATTAGGAATCATTTTTATTTTTCGTCGAAGCACTAAAAATATCGAATTGCTAAGGAAATTTAGGCGCGTGTGAACGTAGGAGTAGTAATGTAAATAAATGTGTTTTTCATTTAATTTACCATATTTAAATATGTGTTTTTATAATGAATTTCTTTGTTTATCAATCATTTTTAATTAATTTTGTTGAAATGGGGTGACAGGGGTTAAATGAAAAGTGACCGCAACTTTATTTACTGCAAGCTTAAAACTATGAAATGACGAAGAAGATATGAATAACAATCGGTGGTCACTTCAGGTAAAAAGAGGACAGGGTTATATGGAAATAAACTGAGAAGAAGGGAAGAGTGTTGTTAACTGAAGAGTGTCCAGGGCATCGACCTTAAGGAGTAAGAGATTGTATTCATTGGAGGAATGGAGGTATAAGTACTCAAAAATTCATAAAGGAACGTTAAACCAATGATGCACATTCGAGCCGTCCAATTATTAAAATTTAGCAATAATGCCTATTACGTATTATGAGGTCACTATAATACGGTGAAGGCACCATAAAAACAATGCAGAGGACCATTAGTCTTGACCCGAAATGAACTTCCGTGTCACGAACTGTCTACTGAAGAGAATGTCTGTAATTTATAGGGCTTCCCAGATCGAAAAAATTACAGACCAAATGAAATGATATTAGACTTCTGTGCCAGGCTAAATATTTCGAACAATCAACGTACTATCTGGAATTTCGATTTCGGAGAGCAATTTTTCGGTGGGAGATGGAAGTTGTCGTGAAGTGAAGGACTTTCGTATATTTAATTCAAAAATCTAATTTCGGAAAGTGCGAGGGGGATCCATCCGCAGTCAGGGGAGGAAGCCACCTCCGAAATACATTTCGCATTCTTTCAATAGATCTACTTGATATTCGTGTCTCGGCTCAGTTTCCTCTTTCCCCAGCCTTTTCAATTAATCAAATGTCCACGGCCGGTCGCCATGATCTGACATGCCCCCCATCCCCGCCGAGTTGTACACGTGCTGCAATATTACCTAGAGAATTTCTTCTAATAGATAAATTAAATGAAAGATAATAATATAAAGTACTCCAAACATTTCCCTGTTTCGGAAATGCGACGTTAGTAATCAATGATGGGTATCGCATAGAGGTGTCCCAAGTTGAAAGGTCAAGTTCGGATCCGAGTGAATTTTCATGACCTCGGTTCCACATGAATAACATTCTGAATGCAATACTCTGTCCGTCTGTCTGGACTTTAAACTATGAAATCTTTGCATTGAAATTTAGGAATACCCAAAGATTTTCAACACGTTTTCATTCTCTACCAGAAAAAAAAACTATTTCTTATTGCATCATTAAGGGAATCTAACTCTAAAAGGGGTAAATGGTAGTGGACAGAGTCGGGCACCTAAAAATTCTTCTCGATCCATGTTTTAACACTCTGTTACATTCTCAAATTTACACCAAGTATTAGTGAAAAAAGTCAGGAGAATTTAGTCATGCCATAACCCGTGTTAATAATCATTTACAAGTTAGCCTACACGGAATACTCAACGAAATTAGAACTAATAGTTCCCCATCGTATAACTCCAAATTCAATAATTTCTAGAGTTTTTAGGAAATTTATGTATAAATCAAACACAATTCTACTTAACCGCACAACCCATTATGGATTATAGGAAAAATTACGACAATATTTACCATCTTTTTATTTTTTCTCAGCTGCGAGGGAGGAAAAATGAATTCCTTGATCTTAATCTACGATGTCAGACCGATGAATGGATTATTGAGTGTCGTTGTATTGCCAATTATTTCAAAAAGACAAAGTTTAAAAAAAAAATATTTAAGATTCAACGCAAGTCTGCGCGGAAGCAAACATTTATGTGGGCGGACGTAGGGTGTTCTGTGTGTGTCGCCCCCGCTCACTGCCATTTGACATTTGATTGATTGTTTCGAGAGGCGGCTTTTCCCAAGATACAAAGAATCAAACGGAAGCATCAGGGCAAAATAATTAAATTAGCCCGAAATTACACATAATCCTCAAAGAATCATACTTGAAAGACCCATTGGCGTTACGGGGATCAAAAAATTAAAATATCAAAAAATTTACCTGAAGTAAAAACTTGTAAATTTTTTTTTTCTTGGCCTAGGATAATTATTGTCCGTGTCTTTAATACTTTTGAGTGACTCTAAAACACATAACTTTTACTTAAAACTGCTAAATTGATAGTCAATATTATTAGACTCGAGATAGTAAAATCTCAAAATTAATTGTAAGAATTCATCTATCCTCTCGTAATATATGATGTGAATAAAAATCTTTATATATCTCGTAAGAAGATGAACACGTTTAGCGTTACACCTTTATGAATCTCTATTATAATTATCCCATATTTGAATTATTTAACGAATAACGAATAAGGAAATCGTAAATAAAACTTAATTAATACGAAAGGTTGTAGAAAGGAATTTTGTATGCAATAAATAAATGAAAAAGTGGGAAACTAATAGGAAACAACTTGAGACATGATTTCAAATAAAGATTGCATTTGAATAAACCCTGGAAGGGAAGAACTCTTTAAGTAGACGAAGATAGTTAGTGAAGACCATTCTACGGAAAAACAACGACATACGAAAGAGGTTGACAGGCAGAAGAGATCTGCTTCAAATCAACCTTTTGATCGATAAATATTGGTAATGATCATGCCTAAAACACGATTTTCGATAAGATTCATAGGTTCTTGTAATTACAAAGAGTACCAATAGAAACTCTCCCACTTCCGAGACGTTAAGACATATTTACAGTTATTGTAAAATGTCTTCACTTACAAGTCGAAGTAATTATAAAGAGACGTTTCCCTCTCTTCTAATGATACTACGGAGAATAACAGATTATTGAGCGGAAGGGTTGAACCATAATTATTTTACTTGGTGCAAGGCATAGGAATACTATCATATGAAGCAGAGATACAATTGACAAGAATACTATCTGGTAAAATCCTGAAAATTGATAGTTCTTCCTCTGTTGGATTGGAATAGAATGGGGAAACAATAAACTGGAACAGCTATAATTATGAGAATTACCTGAAGAAAAGTATGAATGAATCTATGAATTAATTGACTAAAATCTTGATACAAATTTTGACTAAGGGAAAATAAATCATAGAATTATATCCATTTAAATTGTTTTTGGAATAACCCCCCCCCATTTCCCTTAATGATTCACAGTCTCCACCACGGTAACTTTTAATTCAAGATGATCACTGGCTAACATGAGCACTAAAATATGGAATAAAAGAATGACATTTCGTGAATGGAATCAGGAGCGATGTGTTTACCGCGATGCACTGCCAGCATTTTCCTTAATGTGTAGTTTCGCAACAGAGTTGAGATTGGTCCTAGGTGAGCCACATCCTTACTAATAAAACCAATTTGGTGGATCCGACACGATTATGAATAAATAAAAATACAGCTATGTGTAAGTTTATATTTATACGTAGTAATATGTATGTTTATATTTATATGTAGCAAAGTCCTGTAAGTTTATATTTGTGAAGGGAATATGAACTACTATATTTTGAGATAGATAATGTGCTACGCGAAAAAGTCAGATAATAAAGTCTTAAGGGATAATATGCCCTAAAATTTATTTGAGAAATTATAAAAGTGGAAAGGAAGATTTTTTACGAGCATACCCGAAGATTTTGTGAGGAAAGAAGTGGGATATAAGACTAGACGAAAGAAGCAATAAGGAGCTCTATGGAACGATCGATTTGGCCTCCCATAAGTAGAGGTAGTTTTCACAGTATTTAGTAAAAGACAAGAGGTTAGTAAACGGAGGATCTGGATGAAAAATGTTATTTTGAGGAGCTAATCTTGGTTTTACATTGTCCGTGCTTTTCTAATTTACATCCAGAGAGAATGGTTGAAGAAAGTGAAGCACTGTTAGTCCTTAAATAAATCAAAGGTGATGTAAAAATCATAAAGCATGTAATTAGATTCAAAGACGACAAAAAATTAGTCACCCATTCATCCCAAGGGTCTATAAACCTTGAGCTCATTAATGGACCAAGACGATGAGAGGTTTTGAACAGGTTAAGATGTAAAAAAAATTAAAATAGCGAGGGAAGTGAGAAGTAGCATTTCCAAGTCAAATGACAGCCAGAAGATCGTTAATTGCAGTAAGTTGTAAAGATTATTTCTTTAGTCACCATCTCATCGGAAAATCACCTGTGGTAGTTTAGTTTTAGGGTCGTTAGCTGTGAGATTGTGTTAGTAAAGTAACTATTTACTAAAAGAAGAGACTGGTGAAAGGAAGACTTATAAAAGAAGAGAATTGATTAAAATAACCATAAGTAGGGGAGCAAGGTAATGTTCTGTGAATACTCTCATATGGAGCATGGACATTGTATGAATCCGATTTGTGCTTGAGGAAGAACAAAGAAGATTTAGATTACAAGCTTCAGAGATGTTGCTGCGGCGAAGAATTAAGGATGTAGTATAAGCAAAGAGATAAACAAACGAGCAAGTTTCTTGAAAGGTAGAAAAGGAGAGGCCGTTGTTAGGGTAAATTTAAGAAGGCAGCAAAATTGGACGAAAGGGATATTCAGAGGAAATTAGGTACTGAAGATTGTAATAGAAGGTAAAATCTTAACTATCGTTGTTGCAATTCGAAAATGAATATGGTTTTCCGTAGAAAGTGTTTGGGAGTATGTAGTAAGTATGTTGGGGATAAAGTTCGAATTATCGTTGGACGTTGTACGGTGATTCTTTGTAGAGTTCAAAGCTTTAAAAAGGTAGATTACCAGAATTATTACATATTTTTTGCATAAAATATATGTTATGTTGTTATAAATACATGTTAGACCACGGATTGATATTTTTTCTTTAAGTTTTTACAAAACTTTAAGTAAGTACCCAAACATATTACTAGCGAATGCCGTATAATAGTTATTTTTGGTGTCTCTGTGACGATTTTGTAGGCTTAATATAAGTGCATTCAAATAAATTTATAAATAATATAATAATATAAATTTTTAAATTTTTACTTGGCAATTAAATCCTTTCGACTGCGATAAAATGAATATAGCATTTTAACAATGTTGAAGTCAATATTGCGGAATATCAGCTGTTAAAATAAGTTAGTGTAGAAAACTCATTACTATTCTGAAACACAATTTAATCACTTCATTCCGAAAGAGATAAATCACTTGACAAGCGAACGATCGGACACCAAACAGGAGGCGAAGATTTATCCAGTCCCACTTATCCTACTTTCCTAACAATGGCCGTTCAATTCTTCGTCTGACCGAATGAATATTCATGTCCAACTCTCAGCTCGGCTTCCGACGAGTAACATGTTTATTGATCCTCTTTCCTTTCGACTCAGATTAGCTATTTAGGGGAAACCAGATCCTTTGCGAGTCTGCCAATACCAGAGCAAGCCATCCCGGTCGATCCCGACAAAGCGACGCTGCGAATCTTTGCCAAAAGGCTATAATTTGCATAGATATTTTGAAGGGAAAAAGTCACGCTCAGGTTCATTTAGATTTTTCAGGAAGAGCAACTGTTCAACGGGTTCCTCTCGCCTCATTAAAGCCCATTCCAGACGATTATATTTAAGCAAGTTTTCGCGCCTACATTTTCAAGTAAATCGCTAATTTTTTATGCGAATTTACATTTATGCATCTGCAATATCTATAATATATTTGTACGGAATCTTTTAATTCTTATTGGGTGGTTGCTAAAGTAACATTATTCAAGTCTAAATAAATAACATTTGACAAGAAGCGTTGAGTCTCATGGTATCGTAGGAGTATTATTTTTGTTCATAGGATCCACCGATAGCCAAGGTCATTTAGCATCTCTTTACATCGAAGAATAAACCCATTTGGACAAGCATAACAATTCTTCCCCAGAAGAGATTCGAACCATCAAGCTTTGAGTTAGATAAAGAGAGCTCAAGTTATCGTTTTTCGCTAAATTACATTTAATTTTGCAACTCATGCATGGAATGGTGCTATCTAACTGCTCATAAAGATTCTTATAAAATAGGTACACTTACCCATAGAACATTTATAATTTTCAATTTGTTTGCCACACTTAATTGCTCATTGTAGACGTAGATTGGCCATTCAGTGAGAAATCAATGTCAACTCAAATGCCTTCATGGAAAAGGTATTGAAATTAGCATATCCCCCAAACAGCATCATGGTACGTCTCTGGAAACTCTGTCAAAAAGTATTGTCGTATAAATATCCAATTTTCAGCGTTTTTATTTAGTTAATTATTCTTATGGATCCCATTTTTTATAATCTGTCTCAGGAATCAATCCGAAGGTGAGATTTGACAGGTATACGTAGAGTTCTCGTCACACAACTAAGGGATTTCGGCATTTGAAATTCACGCTTTTAAGATGGGGTGGCCTGTATCTTCACATGAGATTTCCCTCACCTGTGCCACCTGCAAATTCCCACAGAGTTCTGACGCTCAGAAAATCACACGGGTTGGATTTTAAGCGAGAATGTCAAGACACACCAACCGCAATTTTACCGCGGGATCCCTGCGGACAATAGCCAAACGCTCCAGCCATTAAGTTCCCACGTCTCAGATTTATTATTTTTGTAAGCAAGAACACTGTCATCGATTCATAAAAAATGTTATTTTTTTAATCTAAGGCTATAGAATAACTAACATGTTGCCCATTCTCAGAAGAAATAAACTAACTATATAGAAGACACGACGTCAAATACCTTGTGTATTGAAGTATAACACGAACTATAACCCAAAGACGTATGAGCGAAAACCTTAAATCTTGACTTTAAAATTTTGAACCTACAGCTATATGCAATTGAATATTTAAATCGCCAATAGGTGATTCAACTGATAGAAAGATACCTCTCTAAACGTTACGTGACGTTGGACCTATTTATAAAACATGAATAAAGACATTTCCGAGAGTGTGTAGAGTTAAGTACAATAGTACACACGTAGTTTAGCAATACAACATACACACATAAGTAAAACTAAAACACTTTTATTTACAAAAAAGCATGTTTTATCGTCATTACGTACGATAAGCGAATTAAAACTCAGAGCTAGTAAAACGTTTTATAAATAAGTGTAAAACGTCACATAGTAACATAAATTTTAAACAGGAAAAAGCATTAATTAGGTAAAATAAATAGGGCATAAAGGCATAAAATAAATCAATTTAAATCGAACTCTCACTTCGAATTAAGGTCCATAATTCACCTACTAAGCATTCACAAGTTCATGCAGAAGAAACCTCAGTCAATAAGGACGTTGCACTTGTATCAAATTAAGTTACCTAGTTGATGGTGTCGGCCGTTACTTGGTGGAAACAAATCATCGTAGCGATATGAAAAAACCAACTTGGTTAATTTCCACAATTGTGTGTGGAAATTGACCTAGTTGGTTTTTTCACTTCGCTAAGTTACCTAGGACGAATTGTATGGTGAAACATTAGCTATTGCAACAATAGAAACCAATAGCTTAAACGTTTGATTTTTTCATGGATTGCTTATCCGTGAAAGAGCCTTTCGCCTAAAATAGCACTGCTCGAAGTTTCCCGAGCCGTCCTTAATGGACTTGTAAACACCAGGTACACCATTAGACTGAAGTACAACCCTAGGTACACCATTAGACTCAAGTACTCTTCGGAGTGGTAGATGTTCGCGCGGAGGGGAGCGCAGTAAACGGACTGCGCCACCGGCATTCTGGGAAATAAAATTTCGTTCTATAACCAATCAAAAATATCCGCGATGAGTTTCATCGGAATTGGCGCCTCGTAAAAAAGAATAGCACGGACAGAACGCTCGCTTTCGAAAATAAAAAAAAGTGTTAACAAAAGATTCGCCTTCATGCTCACTTTGGCCAGTAAATGTCGTCGGTGAGGAGAAAAACCGGACCGGAGAAACGCTTTTTCCCTCTCACTCTTGAAAGAGACCATTTCGATGCGACGTCGCCCTCCCTCGTAAGAGAAAATGCCAATTAGACGATTCCTTTTTCCTGTTTCTTGTCGGATATATATATATATATATTTTTTTTTTCAGTCTCAGCCGTCTTCCTCTTCCTTTCTTATTTAAGGAATTCTTCTCTCTTCGCCGACGATCCTCAAGCAATTCCTCAGTCTCAATTCTATCTTTCAATCCCATCTTCTCATATTTTTCCAGAATACGCCAATCTTGCTCAACATCTTTAGCAGTGTATCCCCCATCTGACCCTGCCGAAAACTTGATCATAATCAATGACACAAATATCTTTCGATTCACCTCCAGCACCGTTTCTTTCAATATCTTCATACATCCAATGGCATCTCTCGTTCCTCTACCCTTGCGAAAACCGAACTGAATGAGATATCCTTCCCCATCTAATGATAGTCCAATGCTAATCCTTCACTACCTAAGGCTATACTTATCCCTAGATATGAATTACATCCGACATCGCATTTAATTGGATATATATATATATATATATCCTTCGGTCTTTCTCGCGGAGTCTTTCCTTCTATTTTCTCATCACGAATCCATTATGACACGGAGTGTAACCGATCCATCTGTATCGTCTTTTTCTTTCATTCCCTTATATTGACTTCTTCCTTCCTTTCTGTGATGTACACTTGGTTTCTTACTCTATCTCCACCTTATCTTCAGCAACTGCCTACAGCACAGTATTTCACAGGTCTATTCTTCTTTGGTCAATTATTTCGATGGTCCAACCATCCTATATTTTATTTTTCACTAATCCGGTCGGGTTTCTAGATCCCGCTTGCAAAAACTATTTTCCGTCCCTGTTTTCTTATTGGACCATCCTGAATTTTTTTTGCGAAGGAAGATGGTAGAACCCATCTTCAAGACAGTCCTTCGGCGTGGGATACTCTCACTTTCAAATTAAAGGGGCCAGTTAGTCTCCCATAGCTTCACGCCAATTCTCGCGGATTTTCCGAAAATTCCATCGATCGAATTTCATTGTGGCATTCATTCTCTCTCTCAGGCGTCACGCGAATTTTAAACTGTGGTCCTTCGGTCAATAACTTCTCTGCCTACTGGACTGAGAGTCCACCCTGACACAATTTGTGAACTTGTTGAAAAGCCTTTAAAGCGACGTAATTTTATGCTGTTTAAGGGATATGCGAGATCCAGGAAAATAGAAGCTGTTGGTAATTCGGTGAACTTAACAACGATTAACGCACACGGAGCCTCTTGGAGTTAGATCGAGTGCAGCGTAAAGCAGCTAGATTTGTGAAAGGTTTCTTCTACCAACGTAGCAATGTAACGAGCTTACTGGAGAAATTAAGTTGGGAAACACTTGCTGATTGTAGGATGATGTACAGTTTTAATTTATTATGTACTATATTTCAGGAAGATCACTTCAGCAATACGTATAATGTTAGTGTGATTGAAATTTTTGCATGTTGCGTCATTGCATTTTTGCATGTTGCATCATTGCGAATTACTTTTAATTTAAGCATGTGGGGATACATGCCCGGGGATGACCTTGTACCCTAGCCACCCGCCAACCCCTCACCGCTCCCGCCTCTGCGCCCCCCTTCATTCCCGACAGTCCCCCCGGGACCGCATAGAGCAAAGAGTACCCTCACAC
>WURS02473092.1:0-12938 GCA_011762765.2 Rhinocypha anisoptera
TCGGTCTATGGGAGGGGGGGAGAGAGCGCAGGGGGGAGGGGGGCAAGCTGGGAGGAGGGGTCCCTAGTGGCATGCGTAAGGGCCTTGTGCCCCTTTCACTTCGGTCACACGTGGGCCGCTGCCCGCGTACGTCCCACGAACTCACCCGGTGGCAAACATAAAGGAGGTCCGGATTCCCAATGTCAAGAAAAGACATGGGGACAAAGGTCATCAAAGTCAAAAAAGAAAAATACTGCTCTCCCGAAGTATAGTTCTCCACGCCCATCTATGCAAATCATTCCTCAAGAACACTTTAGGAACATTTACGCAGGAATGGAGTGAAAATATTCGCCCTCGTCTCCTCTCTGTTCACAAAGCTCGGCACGACCATTGGTACTAGGATATGAATTTCTCAATCCATCGAATTGAGCCTACGTGTAAGAGAGACACTCCAACAGAGTTTCTTTGTGACAGAGCAGGAGCAATAAAAGAAATGTGCAAAATGAGTTTTCAAGCCAAAGGTTAGTTCGATAAGTGTGGGTATAAAGCTCATCTGATGAGTACTAAGTCCAAAGTCATGCGGGATTCACCCATCAGTTTAATAAGGGGTCCTGTTCCTTTTCCTGTGTCACGTAAGGCATCTCAGGAAGATCTGATACCCAGGGAATCGCACAGTTTGGGTGTCCAGAGGGTAATTAAACACGAATCTCAACGTTCATTGGCCGCCCGTTCTACTAATTGGACTACCACTGTCCCAAGATGCCACAGCGGAAACAGTAAAGTGTATTTTCGAGTATGGGTCCACAAAATTGAGGGGAATCTTCCCGGTACTTTCGTGCACTTTAAGGAGGGAAAATCTCTACTAACGTGATATTTGTAGTATTGGGTAAAATATTAAAAAAATGGCTGCCTGGAAATTATGTTAACATTAGTTAAGAGAAACTACTGCTTTCCTACCAGCTTGAAAAATGAAAATATTTGATAATATGATGAAAAAAGATATTGGGTAAATGCTCCCCGCTCTTGTGAGAATACAGGATTAAATAAGCTAAGATAATACATTTTATTGAAAAAGTAACAGGAAAGAAGCTAGAAATAACATTAGGTTAATACCATGGCTACGACAAGTACACTGTCCCTAAATTGTACTTATCAATTTTACAGCAGTTAAAATTAAACTTGCAATAAAAAAAATCTTATTTAACTGAAATGATCTAAGAAGGAATCAGTGGAAGAGAAGAATGCCATTTTGCTTACTGTTGTCATTTTTTGTAGTTAGAATAGGCAGGAATATGTTTCTATTTCAATAAGTAGATACATTAACGAGTGAAAATTTGTTGTGCTCCGCAATAAAGGATAAAATGAGCACATCTTTGAAAAATGACATTTTGGCTTTATCCAAGCTCGTTGGGAATAAGTGAGCCATCTTTGAAATTGTTAGAAGAATAAAAAAATGCCTAAAATTCATCTTAAAATACCCTCGGTGAGATTGGACGCAAAGTTGTGAAAATTTATGTTGACAACAATAGCAACGATGGTGTTTTGCAAGTGGCATGCCCCATTGAAGACGTGCCCAATCATTATCGTCATTATGGCCGCAGTAAACAAGTTTGATTTGACCGAGAGTCAGTGAGTCAATCTGACCAGTGAGAACGATTTTGGCTCCAAAATGACACTAATGGCAAAAACAAACTAAAATTTGACCCGGTGGAAAAGACTAAAAAAGTCTCGGACGCCTTCAATTTCCATTCCGAGCCATGGAGTGTAATTAGTTGCCCTTGTACGTATCTCAAGCACCGTAACGAGGAGTCAGAATAAGGAAAATCTCCAAAGGGACCTAATAGCTGCTAACCGTTGATGGCGATAATAAAGCGGCTGTCGTACTGCAGTTCCGCGCGGAGGTCAAAACCACTAAAGGTCTGGGCTAAAGTCCCTACTGGGTAGAAATCTCTTTGTGGCGTTGAGGTATGCAATAAAGCCAGTGGTGCCTAAGTCCACCCTAGCCGCACATTTCAAGAACGATAAGGTGAAGGTATGACCTGCCATGCTTTTATACAAGGATTTTTTTAAACGACTTGCTGTATTTCATGGTGGTAACTCTGGTGGTGGTGGTGCCGGGTGCCAATTAACCAGACATTTTTCGCGATGTACCTCTACGAATACAATAATCCAACAGCCAATTTTTGTTGCTGTGAAACTATAAAAAATATAAGAAAATTATAAAAGGTTTTACTCATGCATTTTCATGAATGAGACAATAGTGTATACTATGCACTCACTGAGAAAATTTAACGTATTAATTTTTACAGTATACAAAATTTTTTTAATGGATCAGCATGAGAAAACCATTGTAAAAGGATTTAATATCCTCAGAGATTACTAATACAGGCTCAGGAATTTCACTTTGCCAATGTTAAATGCAGCGGCCAAAGTACAGTCGTGAATTTAATAACGGCGGATGATAGTTAAGGGAACGGATCTTAATCAGGATAAATTATTAACGTAGAAAAAAATGAAAATCTTTCAATAGAGATCTATTGAAAGATCTATTGATCTCCCTTTTTTTGAATACGTAACATTAAATTCTGAATTGGTCGAAATAGGACACATGGATTAAAATCCGAAATAGAATTTGTACGGACAGCATATTGAAGAGGTGTGCAAAATTAATATTTTAACCACACAGGATAAAAATAGTGGTCGAAAATATAAAAAACAATTAAAAGGCAGTTGCGATTTTCTCATTTAGTCTCCAAGAGCGAGTTTAATATCTCCCAACGACCGTAAAATATGCAATTAAATTAGTTATTTCAGGAATGAAAACAGAGTCACCTAAAACAGGTGGATTATTACTTGAACGTAAAATCTTCTTCAGGGGGTATTATGCCTTTCATGCATTTTCATGCCAACAATTGTAATAAACGTAGGTACACGGAGAATCTGACTTTTAGAGTCCAGAGGAAAAACGAAATATTCGGTGAGTGAAACAGTCGGGATAATTAAAATCTCTCTTATTCGGCCAATAAATCACCACAGCGCGTAAAAGTTGGTACGTAGGGTGATTTAATGTCCCGATGTATTGCTCGCTTTTATAGGAGTAAGAAAACTATACTGTGTGAAGCCATAATTTGCATAAATTAAATCATAGGTGGATTCAAGGCTTTTTATTTATATTCACGGAAGGAGCGAATTTTCCATTAAAATCAATAAAAATTGTCACGCTAAAATTTTTTTCTAAACAATTGTTTTTTCGTTTTAGATGCCTTTCTGAAATGGAGAATTTTTCTCGTAAATCCCAGTTTAGTTGAATTCAAATGAATGTAAGGTAAAATAAGGGAATTAAGGCATGTGATGCAACCATTGTAGTGCAGCTACTAGCCAAATTAAGAGATTTTTTTCAAAGTTCTCATAGTTTTTCATAGGTTCATTAATTGGATAACTTTCTTCATTGTGATAGGTGACCCATTTGTTTACGAGATGCTAACGTGGCATAGTTATAATATAATAAACTAGTTCAGTCAAATTACACCTCGTTAAGGTGAGGAAATTCATCTACTAGAACATGCCACAATGGCGATGGAGTTTATTCGCTAAGGCTCAAGATATTCGCGAATGAAGTAATTTGTGTACGTACGCGTGTTTCATATTAAATTACTTGACATACATAAAACGATAGAGTGAATCTTGAATTTATCTGCATACATAATTATCAGATACCTCGGATAACTCATGGTACATAAAAAGTGTAGGCTTTTAATTGTAAAAATAATTAAATAAGGTTAAAAAAATATTTTTACAGCAATGCGTTCCAGTATGTTATTACAAACCCTTTCGTTATAATTACAAATTGTAACTTTGATATAAATTCTATATAAGTAGTATTAATGAAATCAATTCTATGCAAAAAAATACAAATGCATTAAAAAAGTAACATTTATTATATGCATCGTTAATTTCTTTCTACGAAGACTTTTTCTTCTTTTATATTCAGTTTAAAATGAAATGTCCATTTACGCTCTCTACGAACATGAACAACGAGCTAATAATTTTATTTTAATATTTGGTGTATAATTACCATCAGAAAAAATAAATGAAAAATTCAGAAAAAAATGTAATTGTATAAAAGATGAAATTTCGTCTTTTACCTTTGGGTAGATGCGGGAGCACATTTAAATATATTTTCATTCTCTACCTACTGCCAATGGTCTATGTAGAAATATAGTTGAATATATTGTTAAGAATATCCTTTTTGTATATCACTTTAAATTTAATAACTACCTTCATCCTCCAGAAAATCATACTCGTAGTGAAGTATCATTTTATTACCTAGGCTCTCAACGTTCACATGTGATAGCCTTTTCTAATATAGGTCGAAAAACAATGTTTGTAAACTTAGAAAGGTAACTATTTCAATCTTTTAAACCTTCGAAATGTTAATTAAAATACTGATTGAAGCTCTAAAAAACTAATTTACAATTTCAAGCTAAATCACATATTCTTACAAATTTGAAATTAAAATTATTACTTAAAGCCCATGTAATTGTATGTATGAAAATTTGGGTAAATTGTAAAAACTAAAAGCACCTTAAGGATTTTTTATTTAAGAGTTTAACCTGAATGATTATTCTTGCAACAAAAGATGCTAGCATATGTAAGTCATTATTGAGATTTTCTAGCTCTGCTACAACAAGAGTCTGCTTCAGGGACTCACTTCTGACGAAATTTAGCAGCGCCAGCTTTTCCACACTAAGACAAAATATAGATGACTCTTTATTCATTACGTCATTTAAACCTTAAACTAGAAAGTCATAGATTATACCCTTATTTAAAATGTCTCTTTGAAAAAGGATGGAAACATGTCTTTATTATAAACCATCCAAAATGTAAAACAGGAATTACGATTTTGCTGAAGTTAAATACAAATAAAATATATCCTTAAATTTTAAAAGTTCCCGTGACATGAAGGAGGATGTGAATCGAATTGCCTATAAAGTTTGAATCCATGAAAAAAAACCAAACTGTTTTTCAATTGCACATAAATTTGAAATTGCACAATTGCAAAAGGCTTGTAAGCTCATAGGTACATTTAAAAATATTTAAATTAAATGAAATAATTTATTCAGCAAGCACTACCGAAAGGTAGGCTTTCTGCCTGAGGTCAGAATTACGGCAATGGTTAAGAAAATAGACTAGAAGAACCTTGATGCCATGGAAATGGGAATGCTAAGACGGATGTGTAGATGTGAAAGCGAAATATAATGAGAAATGAGCGTGTAACGGAAACAAGATAGGTGGAGAATCGTCCAAGAAGGCAAAAGAGATAGTTATAGTATAAGTGCAGAGGAAGACTTTGTGGGGAAAGGAGTAATGAGGATGGAAGTTCAGGTGAGGAAAAGGGATACTAGGGAGGCTAGGGAAAAGGTGGATTGACTGTGAAAGGGATGACTTGGGGGAGAAAGGAGTGGTGCCAAGGGAAGTAACTGACAGTGAAGTGGAGGAGTCCAAACAAATATTACAGACCAATATGAAGGCGCAAGGGAAAAGTAGCAGAGGAAGAAGAAGGAAAAGAAACTTTATCTGAAAAAGAATACCATAGTAGGCTAAGAATGACTGATTCGGGCTTGATGTGGGGAAGGAACACATATTGAAATGAAAAGAAAAAAGTTGCACTTTTCCACAAAATTATATATATTTTAGCACTACGCTTTTCGGCTCAATGAGCCATCTTCAGATACATGACAATCAGGTACATGTCATGACCCTGAAGATGGCTCTGTGAGCCAAAACGCGTAGTGCTGAAATATATATAATTTTGTGGAAAAGTGCAACTTTTTTCTTTTCTTTTCAACCATAGTAGGCTCCCAAAATCAAGAAAATTAAAAAGATTTCTTTGTAAAAATGGGAAGAAACTAGTAAAAATTAAAGTGAACAGTTTCATTGAAGTCTGTTATGGAATACTATCATGGCATTTATTAATACATATCACCGAATGGTAAACTATTCCATTGTACTTTCACACATATGATGATAACGCGAGAATCCATCGTCTCATCCAGTATCCAGGCGACTCATCGTTTGAAGAGTTGATTTATTTAGCGGTCGTGCAAACTAATTCAGTTCTTTAAGTGTGTAGAAATGAGTATAATTGGCCCAATTGATCCGGCAGCGAAATAATCTTTCGTTACATTAATTGGCTTTGTGAAAAGGACGGCAGAGAAAATTCTTATATTTTGCATAACGTAAGATTAAATTACGTCTGCCGAATGAAAAAAAAATTAAATCTGGTGATTAACTAAACGTGGGTCTCTAATTAGCTCCTTTGATATATCTTCTGGGAATTTAACGGAAATGTGTCTAAGAATACGTTTTTAAACAGTGCTAATTCAATTATACTATTACAACAGAATTTTATGGAAAACAGTTTTTTATAAACAAAACAATGTTTGGTACCGCCATGAGACCGTTTTTATTTTTCACGTGCTCTCTAGAAACGCTTAATCATATCCACAGCTGTAATCACCATTAATCTGACTCCGAAAACCTTAATTATTTTATTTTTCCCGAATAATTAATTCCGACTTCGAAAAATGAATTTACTCCGTGAATTTCTCGACTTCTGCTGGAACAAGTAGCAATTAGAGCGACATTGGGATTTTAGATTTTGAGACCATGCCTTTCATACCTTGGATGAAAAGAATGCCGAAATAATACTTGAATAACTCTCACCCATTCTAAAACATGTTACTATAATCAATGAGGCTCATTTCATCGGGAGGTAATAGTTTAAAAAATAAAACATATTAATGTTTCAGTTTTAATTGCCCCGAGAATAAGAAGCACCATGTTCTAATAATAAATAAGATATATTAATAATAAACACACAAAAAATATTACGTGTCAACATTTTTATATTTTTATAGAAAGCATATTTAAGAGGAAATATTCCCTACGGTCATGCATATTTGTATATATGTATATTTTCTTGCTCGTATTTGTGATCTGGTTCCTCTTCTTGGCCTTGCATTTGATAAGGACATTTTTTAGTTGTGATGCATGCTTGTTGTGAGCGGTCTGACATTGTCCAGCATGTTTTGTTGTTCTCATATTAATTTTTGCATGATATGGTTTCTTCTTTTTGTGCGTAATGCATGACTTGTATCATGTGCATTGGGAGTGAATGTGAATATGTGGTGGTGGCTCACCCCCTGCGACACACCCTTGTGGCAGCTTGCAGGGATGTAGATGTATTATGTAGATGTATTATGTATTATGTAGATGTAGATGTCATAGATTTTAATTTTCTTTTATTGTTATTTAACTTTTATTATAATTTTTAAATTATTTATATTCCAAGGTTAATGATGGTGAACATGTTGGCGCTCAACTTCTCAGGGACTTCACTGCAGCCGGTTAAACTCTTCTCTTAATGACAGACGCTTTGGTGCACACGTGCACAAGCGTGCTTGAAAGAGAGAGAAAGCTATGATATAAGAGGCGAGAGAAAGATGGAGGGAGAGGTGACGGGCGAGCAGCTGAACGCACGACTCTCAATACGGCAGCCCTCTTCCCTCAGAGGTTCAAGGTCCCTTGTTAAGGTTGGTGGCTGTCTAACTACCTCCATTCCTCCCCTCCTTCATCCCTATGGCAGATAAGGTCACTCCCAACAAAAAGGTTGGCATATTAGCCTTCAATTTCAACTAACAAGCACGAAATACAATCTTCAATCATGTACAATTGGATATCCAAAATGACGCGTAGGTATCGTTGGGTAGTTTAGGATTTTTTCTTGGAATTTAAATTAACGCGTAACTAATATAAAGTAAAATTAATTTAATTTCTTCCGTAGGAACTTACTATATGGCTGTATTCATTTCCTGATGATTTGAGCGGTTAATTTCGAGTCAGGGTAACATTAAGAATTACGGGATAAGAGGTCCGAAAAAAAACCCTCTTCTTTGTGCTCTCCCGGTATGATAATTTCATTATATCAGAGCGCCCAAAACTTTTTGAGAAATTCATCCGAGGAATGGATTAAGATGAAATATTCAGTGAGTCTAAAAAAAAGAAGAGGGGAAATTTTTAAGGTTAACATGAGACTTGAAAATATTCAACATAAGGAATCCAGTTACTTAGAAACTACGATTCGATGTTTCATCTCATTTAAGTTATCTATCCTTTTCCCACCTTACGGAATCCAACCATCATGAATAATTATCATGAACAGAATTGAGAGAACTAGTCTTTTACTCCAGCCACTGGCATATTACACAGAAGCTAAATAAAATTGAAAAAAATGAAAACAAAAAAATTGAAATATCTGATCGTCCCGATATGAATAATACGGGACATATGAATATACAAAGAGCCTTGTGGCTAGAATGATACGACAGCGGCGTGAATAGAATCGGAAAGAAGAGTAATGAAACTCACAGCCGTGTCTCGCGTATTCACCACATCCCGTTCTATCCCCGCTATCGGCAGCTTTCGGATTTAAAACGATCGTATTCCATCTCTTAGAGGCGTGTGTTACCGCGGAAGAAAATATTTCATTTCAGTGTTCTACACAAGTCGTTTTCAACCCGCACAAAATAGTGTCGGATGATACACACATACATTTTGCTATGTGCTAGTTGGAGAACTTTCTGGGGCATACTAAACTGAAACATGCTTATCCAATGCAATACCCTTGCTATGCTAGTGAATACCCGTAAAAGAGTGGTCGGTTGGTATTTTACAAACCTTAATGTTCGGATCATCTTTGATCTTAAACAACTGAGATGGATAAGCAATAGCGGATGATATTACCGAAGGAACAATGACACATGCTTTGGCCATAGTATTTTTAGCTTGCTGGTTCGCCCAAGTGTAGAAAGTGAAACAAGACTAAGTTAGAATAGATTTTGCCATTTTCTGAAAGTGATTTTAATATCGTATCAGTTGAAGGCGTCATGTAATTTTTACATGAAATGAAAAACGTATTGGTATGCTACAGTTGGAAGAGTATCCATTTTTTATTTAATCAGTGTAATTTTCTGAATTCTTCATGTGTGTCAAATGCACGCATTTTGGAATAAGTTAAAAATCACGAAGAATATTTAAGATTGGCATGTTTTTACTAATAAACCCTAAAAGTGTTAGAAAGTAAGAAAAAGTAATTTGATGTTTAGTTTTTAATATAAAAATTATTGAAACGTACCTGTTTGATCAGTGGATGCCCCTGTATATTCTATGGAGGTTTTTCGAACGTTCTTGCCAATGCTGGCAGCGGCATATTCCAGATTCAATCCTTTCGACGCAAGATTTCTGCTACTCTTTTACCTGAAAAATAAAAAAATATGAAGCTCAGCCACGATATTTCTTAGGATGCGTCCCGAAGGAAGAAAATATATTCTGGGACCAAGAGAGTTTTCAGAGGGTAAACACGTTGCGTGAAACATTTTCATGCAAATGATCGGGCTATTCAACGGCGTCAGGCCTTACTGAAATCGATCCCTCACCTAATTCAATTACTTATCGACTGAAAATTGTACGACTCCCCCTCTCATCCTTCGACTTTAAAGATTTGTCGAAGGAAATACGAGTGCTCGAGAGTGCCTAGAAAAAAAAAGACATTTTCCTTTCGGGAAATTCGCAATACGCCCCGTGAAAGGATACATAGGAAGCAGCACGGAAACGAGTCCAGATGTTCCTGATGGGGGCAAAGGAATGTTGTCGAAAGAAATTTTCGGAAACGTACATTTGAATGTATTCCTGCCCTGGCACTTTCGACCCTCGTAAAGGGTTTTTAAGAGTCATAAGAAAAAGAAGAATCCGTGGTGTGTGCGCTCAACCAGCTCTCACGATTTAAAGATATTTCAATGGACTGCAAGTGTGTGATTCTTATTTTTTTTTACCAAAATACCGTTCTTCGCAAAAAAAAACCGTAATGGCATTTTTGTGCAGTATAAATGGAAATTGAATTCCAGCACATCGTTCAAATGGTGAAGTTATATGGAGTAAGTTATAAGTTCGTCGATAACAGTGGAAAAATGAATTTTTATTCATTTATTGTATTTGAACGGAAGAAGTTGTTCTTAGTGCGTCTTCCAGTTGAATTCTACAATGATCGTGGATTTATGGAATTGGTTTGCATTAACGTGGATTTGATATGGCAGAACGTTAGTATTTTGCCGTGCTCATGGAGAAGATCCCTACGTTCAAGTCCTCAGGTGAGCAATTCTGACTCAGACCTTTGTAAACACAAATCTTTGATAAAGTTATTCTGTTAGTGTGATTGATTTTAGGTGTTTATGAAGATTTACACCTGAGACTAAACTGTCTAATAGTGATGCAGTGGTAACCTCTTCATCTGTAGGGTGACAAAGTAAAAGGTCAAAATCAGGATCAGTAGGGTCAGAGGGGACAGCGGGATCAGTTAAGATTATTTCTCTTTTATGGATCATTAATGATGAACGAATGCGGTGTTTACTGCGGTGTTCTGAGGTCCAGATTATTTCTAAGCCTTTATTCAACACTGTAGTAGAAGCATGTTGAATTCAAATGGTGGCCACTCTGCTCTATTCAGAACACGGGAATGCAGAAGCCAATTGATCCTGGATTTCAAAAGTACTGATACTATTCGAGTAAAATAATTATAAAAGTACAGAAATTGAATGGTCAAATTTTTTCTGATCTCCTCACTTCTACACTTATAGGTTGAACACTTTCTTGATTTAAGTTGCTAATGTCTTATTTTCGGTTTCACTGTAATTTGTCCAAATTTAAAACAAAAGCCATTTGGGTCATCAACACATTTACATAACATGTTGCACACAAAGCCTGTAATAACTGATAAAAAAGGAAATATTCCCAAATGAAATGCATTTTGTTTGACGCATTGGAAAAAAGTACGACGCACTAGAAAAATAGTGATAGAATAAATTACATACGTATAACAATACGTCTGTCTTCCACGTGAGTTAACAAAACAACAGAAGTTATTTTGCATCGCGTTATCCAAATTGAATATTTGTTCATAATGCACCAAGGTAATAATTCCAGTCATGTTAAATAGCCAGAGTAGTTAAATAGTCAAAGAAAATAGAACAAAAGAAACGGGCCTAAAAAAAAGTATAAAACCGCAAATGAAATATCACATGAAATACGATTTTAAGTTACTCCGATATGTTAGTGAGATGAAAATACTTGTTGATGAATATCACAAAACAGTTATTGCTATATCCACATTTAGGAATAATTAATTCTTCAAGCTGAAAAATTCCAAAAATTTCCAAAAATAATTAACTAAGATTAAAGAAATCAATTTGAACTTTCAGTATAATTTTAGTATACTGCAGTATAATATAATGCCTATGCTGGTACTAAGGAAATGTTAAAACAAAAAATGAAGCCAATTCACTATAAAACAAAGTAAGAACCAGTTGTTACCTAATATTGCAAATCATATTAGTACCTACCAAAAGAAAACGCGTCTGTTTTTTATTGTCAAATTCAATCCAAAAATGGTTTTATTTTGTCTTTATAAACATTCTCTTAATGTGTATGTGTAACAGCATTCAATAATTTTTACGAAGTGTATCATATAATTCATATATGATAGCTCTTACACCCTAATTTTTAAAAGCAATAAAAAATAAATAACTTTCTTCGGTTTTAAGATTTTCTCTTCATTCTCTATCAGATAATATCCGTCATAATTTCCGCCGGATGAATAGGTGAGAGAAGCGACAAATACCAGCAATACTTTAACAGAACCTCGCTTTGTCTTTCGACGAGAAGGAGAAGCGAAATGCGAGTTGATACCCTATTAAAAATATCCGTTTATAGGATATGCATTACTATTTACACTTCGTAAGCGGGAGGGACTCCTGCCGGTTGAGCGAAGGTACGTTTCTACTACGCTGCTACCGCCTGTCCTTATTCCGTGGAAAAAGCAATACAACGGATTGAGAAGGGGGGATTTCTGAGGGCGAGGTGCGAAGGCCACGTTGAATTGGGTTGGGGTGAACTTGGGAAGGAGACGATGGGTGCACTGGGCAGACGGACGGGAATAACACGGGGAAAGAAGCAGATATAAAGAACTGGAAATATTTATATCGACAAGAAAATAATTTTAATACAGTACATGATCGATTATCCAGATGTCTAAACAACGGAAGTATCTAAATAACTTTTTTTTCCAGAATTTTCGCGATCTTTATATTTCATGTCATGCCGTCGAAATGAAACTTAAGTAGTCGTAAAAAAAAAGCTGATCTTAGCGTTGTTGTGCTTTGTATCAACCCATACACGTAGGCCGATTTTGGAACAAATTTTTGAGTAAGAAATTTCGTTTCAAGGACCGGTAAATAGCCAAGTATCAAAGATCGATGTTCTGGTCAGGCTATACTATTATAAAATGCTTTTTTTCTCATTTACAGGTAGCCTCACCTGGATTCTCCTATTTTATTGATGATTCTTCAGTCATAAATAAAAATCTTTTTCCATTAAATATTTGAATGGTAAATAAATTGTATGACGCCTAAAATAAATTTGCATTTTGTTTTTCCACGTTACTTTCCACCACATTAACCACAGTATATTGTGCGATGAATTACTACTTTTGCAACCAGCTTAATAAGATCATCATCATCATCTAAAGGCAGGGCCATTGCCGTTGCAGCTATGTGTCGGTCTCCATTACTGTTCTTTTCAAATCCTCATAATATGCTGTTACTCCCATAGTACTTTTTCTTTTCCCCATCTCTTTCATTAAATTCCTCCCCTCTTTAATTTCCCTCAAAACTTCTAAGTTACTTCTCCTAAGTCTATCCATCTTGTTATCGTAATTTCGGATCACATTGGGGTCCGCATACTCTGAATTAGCGATCTTCTACAGCATAAGTATATATATATATATACTCGCGAAAAACTCAGTTGAGCACTTGTATATGATGAACGAACACAGAACAATGAAACAT
>WURS02473103.1:0-12938 GCA_011762765.2 Rhinocypha anisoptera
GGGGGGGGGAAGCGAGATGAAATCTGGGAGAGATCGAGATTTTCGGCGATTCGCACTGCGGAGCGAAGGGGATCGCGTTCGGCAATCGGCGTCACCTTTCCCGCAGCGAGAGTGATGTGCACGCATCGGTGAAAGTTCTCCCGTTGGATCCCTGAGCACCAGATGAATCTTACCCCTCAGAGATCTTCTCCCTCTCACCCTTTCTTCCTCGCCCCTTGGACACCGTCGCCCTTCGCCGGACCGCGTTATTCCCCTACGGTCCAACCACTCGGCCCACCAGCGAGGTGCGTGCTTCCGCGATCAAGTTATCCCTTCCGGAAACTTTTCCAAATTTACATTATCGCCTTCGCCCTTCCTGCGTGGACATGAAAATTCATCGGCTTCGTCCTTTCCCTTCCTTGATCGCAACCACTCGAATCCCAGCAACTTGACGAAATCTTCGGTCGCACAGTGTCGTTTAACGTACTCCTACTCCGTTTCCGGCCCGTGGATTTCGGTTAATTACATTATTAGACCCTCCGCATGGAAAACAAATTTGACGGAAATTTCCACAAATGCTTGTGCGTTTCAATAACCGTTAGAACTGCACTGGCTGGAGCATTGGTTTTTTTGCTCCGTGTATGGTCACCCGTGACCGAAAGGTCGAAGGGTAGGAGCCAGACGAAAGGAAGTCCACGCGGCGTCTGCTTCTCAGTGAGGCGGCTGAAAAGGCATCGGGTTCCAAGAGGAGCGGCTACCTAAGTGATGGTGTCGCGTTAGAAACACTATTGAGGCAATATTGAGGAAACACTAATGAGGAATTGGAAAAGCCATCTCAATTATATTTTACGTTTAAGACTAATGATGAAATTATTTCATAATTTTCCTATGCCGACTAATTCCATTTTTAATACGTTTGAACTTCATTGACTATCGTGAAAACTAGGTTTGAGTATTTATAACGTGTCCAGCGAGAAGTTTAAAATATTTTAGGGTGGATTTTTCAAATAAGGAGGTAACAAATCATTTCTCAGGATAGTGGATGGGGAGAATAAGGTGGTGGGGACTTCGAAATCCCACACGGAGCGTGAAAGCAAAGGGGACAAGAGACCACATTTCAGTCAACAAATGGTGTTCATTTGTTGAATTTGTGGAGGAAAAACGTGGCCCGCAGGCGTACGCGCGAAAAGAAAACGTTTACCGAGAGAAATCCCGGAGACCGGAGCTTTTTCAGATACTGTGACGGTTTTTAACACGGGAGGCCCCCGTGAATTACTTCCCGCTGCCTGAAGACATGACGGTTCACGAACGAGAGGCCTGAAATCCTATCAGAGAATTAGAAAACACATTAAGAGGATCGGACCGATTTCGAAGAATGGATGCCCAGGCCTTAGTTTTCAAAGACCGCGACAGAAACTCGACGGCGACAGACAAAAACTAATGTGAATACTCAAAGCACTACATCAGTAGGAAATATATCGAAACTCGAGAATGCGGTGGCAAGTCAAAGGTCGCTTTCTGGGAAAAACGACAATGGAAATTTTCTTTCCCAGGAGCAAATCGGAATCGCATACATAACAGGAATAAAAAGTAGTGACTGCACATCCGACAGCACTGTAATTGCAATTACTGATGATGCCACTGGTAACATAAAACTGCCCTGTGGATTCACTCTCCTTCCGATATGTACTTCTTTTACTTTGTTCGGCTAATGAATTTTTACATTTCCGGAAGTAATGGTTGTAATAAAAATTATTGAAATTTACAGTCACTCTGGTATGCGAGTTAACGCTGATGCCACCATATGGAATATATGTAAAATACTGCCAAGCGCTTATTAGTTGAAGTATATTAATAATATGTTACTCGATGGATAAAGTTTGCTTGCAGAAACCTTTATATGTGCACTTTGAAACCATAACAACTGTACTGATTCATTTGTAATGTATAATTAGAAAGAATTTCCGAATCACCGCTTCCTAGATAAGAAGATTCTGAAACAAAATATAGCTATTTTCCAAAATGTACTGGATTCGTCGTTTTTCATCAATGAAATCAACGACTGGACTTCGTTACTTTGATTGCATCATTGCAAGCGTGACGGGGGAAAATGGTCAAAGCGGTAATGAGCATAGAAGAATGACAATGGCATTCAGTATCTTTCTTTGAGCGAGTACAAATTGTTATCGTTTACGGTGGAGCGATAAGATAATAAAAGATATGGCAGAGGAGAGACATTCAACACGTCCCTCCTGAAGTTTTGTCGAATGAACTAAATACATATTCCACACGAAAAATTATGTTCAGACACATTATTTCATCTCAACAGCTGAAGGATGGCGCGAGGAGGGATCGAATGACCGCGAGGAATATACTTTCGACTCTTCTGCAAGGATACATTTCAAGACTTCGGTCGTGCATTTCCTAGCAGTCGTGATGGCCGCGTGATATGGAAAGGAAAGGGATAAGCTTCGCTGAGAAGAGAGATGTAAGTATGCACGAGTTTTCGCTTAGCTGCGCGAAGAAAGCAGCCACAGTCGCCGCCGTCCCGCGCGTAAACGGATGACCGCACCTCGAACTCCCGAGGGCAGGCTACAGGTTGTGCATGGGGGGCGGTTGCACTAGGATTTTCATAGGCGTGTTACAGCTTCCCGGGCACGGCTAAGCGCATCGGGGAGTGTTTGGACGGAATTGTTCCGAGGGAAAGTTTCTCTACCTCCGGGACGAAATTTCAGACCTTGCCCGGAGAGGGGGGGGTTAAAATTTTAGGGATCGAATCCCTTCGGGATGAGACCTCCCGCGACAATATAGGCCCGAGAAACCACGGCCAGGATGTTTCTATCACTTTATTTACGCTCCTTTGGCGCAGTTTATCGCAGCTGTGCGCAACGAAGTGCCTTCATCGCCTATTACACGCTCTTGACGCGGGGAATACGGTACTTTAAATGAGGTAGTAGTTTTAATAGCGAGGATGCCAGGCAGATGACCTAAGTTGATATTATCTGGCGCTTTAAATTACACTCGCAGCATATTACTTCCATGACAACCATACTGTAGGTTGCATTTAGATTAGGATATTAACCTCGGGTTTCTTATTTTAATCAGAGGATCGTTTACATTTGAGAAGACTGTCGAATTCTCCATAAGGAATCCATCTTAGGTCCTAGTTACGAAATAATTGATGTTCTCGACTTATAAATAATGTGGACCAATGAAGAAAGCAAATCAAGGAATGAAAAATGTTTCAGCCAAAAGCGGATTCTTGAATTGATGCAGAGGAATATGCTTGAACCAACCTGATAAGAATCTAAATTTTTCGGGTAACGCAGCAAATTAGGGAGATGGGATCTAAGTCGAGATTTAGGGACTTTGGCGACAAATGCCTTTGGAAATAGAAAAATGTGAGGAAAAAATAATCGCCAAGGTTTATTCAGGAACATTCCACTTTTGCAATTTAATTAATATAATTTTTATTTAGTATTTTGAAATATATAGCTTTACTTACGTGTAACGTCACTTGGGTTGAAGCGTGAATTAATGAAGCTTTACCTAATATAATGCAACATCTGCTTCTGGCTTGTAATCGCTGGTCTATCGAAGGATGGTGACATGTTTGTATATTTATACTCGCAATACCCATACTAATTGCACATTATTACTCTAATAATTCATGTAATTAGTAATATTCCATGGAAAAGCTAGATATCTGAAAATATTAGCCAATTTTCCTGTCCATTTTTAAAATTCGAGTGGTGTATTTTAATTCTTTTAATTTTGCATTTAATTCTTTTAATGTAGTTACAATTGAAATTGGATTCCAGAATGCAATTTAGATAGTGGATAGATACGTAGTGAAGATATGCATTGTTTCAGTTCAAATTAATTAGGGGAAAAGCAGGATAAAATCAGGCCGTACGAAGGAGAGTTATACAAATGCAAATCATAAAAATGCAAACCAAACCCAGCAATTTCAGCTATTCACTCTGCTTTAACGTTAAGTAAATCATAAAATAGAACTATATAAAATATATGGAGTATCTCTCTTTAGATAACTCTGAGTAACACCTTCCTAGCTATATTGTTGGATGAAATTCATGAAGGAACATCATACAAAATTTTCGGCGATAAATTTTCACAAGTTTAACTATTGTTTTATAGTTTGCATATTATTCTAATTAAATTACGTCTCATCTTAATTTTTTAACAATAGTGATATTATTATCTATATTTAATGGAATTATACTGCAGAATATATATGCTATTGAGAATCACAGTTAAGAACAAGGAAAAGTGCACAAAGGAAATACTGAAAGCTTAGAGTAGTTAACCAATGATGCAGCTAAACTACTGATCAGGTGAATAAGAATACTTTCGGTATGCAAGTAAAATGTGATGTAGAAAGAAAAGAGTGCAAATTAGAGCTATACTAAATGTTTGGTGTGAAAAAAAAACGATTAAAACAGCCTTTACCGGAGAGTAATTCCCGATAATAAATATATGACAGGTCATTACTGTAAAAGAAGCAGACGCAGGATTGTTTTTTGTCATTTATAGGTTTTCAGTAAATCATTTCACCGTATTTGAAATCATGATTTTTATTATGTTAAAAATAATTAGTGGAACTATTATTTCTATCGTCGTATACCAACTAGAATATACTCTTTTTACCAATTTTTTAGTGCAAAATAAAAATAATGAAAAATTAGCTATAATAAATCCTGTTACTTTTAGTAGGCGACTGTAGAGTTCTCCTCGAACTCAAAATTCACACACAGTGCAGATATAATCTTTGCGACCATCCGCGATTTTTCATAAGTTTTCGTTATCTACAAAAGGTTTCAGGTTGCTTATCGGGGAGGGTTTAAAATGAATTTGAGCCCGTAGGAAACTCAGTCAATCCCTTACTAATATCGCGTAACAAGTTTCAAGTAGGGTTCTGCATCTGGCATGGAAATATGTTTATTTCTGAGTGTGTGTGCATCTGAAGCACTCACTCTGCTGTTTTTCATTTCCTGTCGCACTTTCTAGTTCATGCACCATATTATTCAGAGTAAATAAGTACAGACATTGACAAGTAAACATCAGATTCTTCAATTTAAATAAGAATTTGTTTTTGATTACCATATTTACGAAAAATTTCTTCTGAGGACACTTGTTACAAGTTTTTTAAAGAAATAAAAAATTTATGGTTCAAGATTTGAATAATAGTGAAAAGTTACCTCCACTGTCATTTTTGGAATCCATTTATTATCTATGCATAATTCGTAGATGATCAAGATTCTCACATTAAAAAATTCATGGATGAAACGTAAAATGGAACACATTGTTACACCAACGTTAACTCGAGATTTGTGGTGGAGCTCAATTCGGCCCCTCTATTAATATTTTGTAGGTAAAATTATCCTAAGGAGATAGGTCTAATTTATGAGATCGATATAAAGCAGAAAGAAGAAAAGATAATAGCTACATAATAGTACGCTAACCGTACCAAGCTATTGATTTCAAATTGGAAGTACTGTGACGCACAAAGAGCCGTGGCGATATATTTGAACTACAGAGGAAATGAATAACAATACTGAATTCAGAATTTAAGTAAGGCCTATACGAAAATGTGATTAAGATCTTAATCCAAAGATTATAGTGACATTAAAAACAACGTCATACCAAGGTGGAGGCTTGTTTTAACCGTCCCCTGTCAGTATTTGTGGTTAGTGAATTAGTAACTTGTATAGGTACATACATTTTATTCGATTCTTGTACGAAAATAAATAAAATTTACGAACATAACACTATGCCGATAGCAGGTGACTTTACGCAATGCCGTCTACTGAAAATATGAACATTTGGGATTCCGAAATTTTCGCCAGATGAACTTCTTATGGCTATCGAAAATTATCTGCTGGTAAAATTTTTCCTCGCTTTTATGTCCCATCGGAATAAACTTAATATATTTATGAGCAATAGTGTGTCTACTAGAAATGAGCGAATGAGATTAGTAGTCGCCTAAGTCCAAACGGCTAACTTACATCACCTACTTTATAATATTTCTAACGACGAAGTGACTCCGCGTCGCTCAGAAATATTGGGATTTAGAATTTATGGGGCTTGTCATTCCAAATGTGCTGTCAAAACGAAAGCAGACACAATTAAGGCTTACTTTGGAAACGGATAATTACTAAAACCTGATGACAAATTGATTTCTTTTTGCAGACTTTTAGAATATAAAAAACTCGTTGAAGTTCCGTATTGATTGAGCACCGGCACATGAAATCGATACCAGATTCGAGTTTAGAATAAAGATATATATGAACAACATGCGAATAACAACTTCTAAGCCAATTTTTTTTTATTCTCCCAAGTAATGTATGTCTTTTTTAGTAAAGAACACTAATCTGTAAATTAAGCCCAATTAATATTACAGGTGGCAACATTCTTACCGTTCCTAAAATTTCCGATTAAAGACAAATGAATTATTAGGACTCATTATAATATTAAAATTCTTAATATAACTAACCACTTCTTAAAAATTACTTAGGCATCTTAAATGGACTACAATTGCATGCAAACCCTGTTTAATTCTCAAGATTACGAGAAACTAGCAAATAAAGTAAAAAGTTAGCTACTTCAAATCTTCCATCTAGGATTTGAAAGTTCAACTGAAAAACTTTCTGGAGGGCACTCAGAGTGAGGAAATGAATTACTAACAATGCCTTGCATACAACTTGGAATGAAGAAAACCAGAGAACAATCTCAACACAGCAATCAGTTTAATTGTTTTTAGATTAAAAATTGCATTTTATTTCAACAAATGTGCTAGTGTAATTCCCTTTTCCCCTTAATTATAAAGGCAAAGTCAGGAATATTTTATTAAAAATTCTAACGATAACCCAGCCACAGAAATTTATGAATAAGAATTTAGTTGAATTGCTTCAATGAAAATTTTGTATGATGTAGATGGATAAACTAATCAGAAAAATTGAAATATGACAAAGAACGTAACGTTCATGTTATTTACCTGTCCACCTGTTACCGCTTCTCCCGTAGTCTATGCCTGGATATACCTTTGAAAGGCCAGAGATTTTCTTGGGAGGGAGCAGGGTAAATTTGGGCCAAGGATCACGACAGGGTAGGTACTGTTCAACGTCGCCCATAAGAGCTTATATTCTTCCTGGATCTGCTGAAATTGGTAACAAAATTGAATCAGCATTAGAAGAGAGAAAAGCAATATCATACCTGCAAGCATTAGTTCACGGTTATCTTTCAAAAGATGGCGTAAAATAATAATATTTGCGAACATGCTGGATTCTGTAAACGTATACCAGCCCATGCTTTAGTTCTTTTCAGTTTCTTACTGACGAAACAGACGAAATGTCATCATAGAAAGAATAAACTACAATAGGTCGGACTGGGTAGGGTTTTACTAGCCTCTATGTCTGAGCAACATTAAGAAAGAACTGAATTCTGTTAAAACAATTAAATTTAGTACATTAATATAAATTTAGATGGTCGTATCTCAAAAGCCGCTCGGCTTATTTTCACAGATGATCTACACCGTAGAATAGACATGAAATTTAGACCAGACCTCTTTGAAGAAGTTTTCCCGACATCATATGTATACATGATAAAGCTTGCGAAATATCTTGTACTATAAGGACAATGTCTATATATTAATTTTGTGTTCGGTTGAAACTTTTTAAGCTTTTATGGTGACAGCGGGAAAAGCAAATCACAAGATATATATTCATCGCGGATATCTGAAGCTTTGTTGTAAATTGACGTAGTTATGTTGTTGGAGTGCCCATGGAAGAAAGAGACATCAAAAATTTTTATTACTCCCCAGTTTTTATCTCAATAAAAGGGATTAGGGACACCACTAGATGGTATTCAAACACAACCTTTAGATATAAAGACCACATTGATACTTCTTTTCGTAATTGTTTACGGCACAATAGACAATTCATATAGAGATCGCAAAAACAAGAGACCCAACTACACTCTCCTTGCAATGAAACAAGAATTATGGAATTACCCCGAGCCATTAATCACGGTTCAATACGCGGACAACAATGGGAAATTTTCATGCCCCGCTGTTAATCACAAATCACTTTTTGCTCGTAAAAGTCTCTAAGCTTAATGCATCGTGTGTCATAACACCAACGATTCCGGCCTATCCGTCCGTACGAATCCGGAAAAGTTAAATACTAGTCCACGGGGTTCTTTCCAGTGGGCTGATCGCGCGTTCCAAAAAGTGACGGCGCGGGCCAAGATTAAAAATTCCTGGAACCTCATTATTATGGGCCATTCTGTTCTGACTCATTATTTCGACCTTTTAAGAGTTTCGAAAGAATTAAAAAATAAATATCATCATCATCATCATTATCATTTAAGACTAAATTTGGCGATTATACAATTCATTCGGAATTCGTCCGTCTTCCAGAGATAGAGAGATAATTTGAGTAAAAAATTTATTCTTGGATCCGACCCTGCGAGCGGATCGAATAACAAATAGATGCAGGCGAAACAAATGGGGAGGGAGACTCAAGACAAAGGAATTCATCAAGGCAAACAGACGCGGGAGAGAAGGGAATAGGATATTTTAAAATGCCCACGAACAAACCCCTGGTATTGTGAACGATGAGGTAACGCGACAGCGACGCGCGTTGGAAGAACACCTGAAATACAGGTTTTCGCAAAAGTTATGATTTATGGTTGACAGCGGTACTGTGGTAGACGGCGGAGTTTCTTACGTTCTGTGAATTTCGTGAACTGGCGCCGATATCGTCCCTGAAGAGCCTTTTAATAGCCAACGAAGAGAATTAACCAGCTGACGACGTCGTGCACATTAACTCTCTCGTCTTAACTTGGGGCACACCTGTAACTTTTAAGGGATTCTTTTGAGACTCTTGAGACCGGGTTATCCTGGTGGGTAGCATTCTCGCCAAAGGTCGCGGGTTCGAGTCCCTCCCAGGGCACGGGCGTTGTGTTTGTACAAATAGGTTTTCTCTATGATTTGAAGAGGTGCCAAATGCTCATAACCGTCGAAGCACCCTATAAACAAAAATACTATTTGAGACTTTCGGAAAACATTAATTACTAAGGTGTGGCCGGAATTTCTTCGAAAAAAACTCATCTAGGCATTCGACATCCTATCATGTTTTTTTTATTTTCGCCCTTCCACGACCGAAGATTCAATAATAACGCTCCGACTACGCGAAGCATTGAATCTCACTTGCAACACAATGCGCGAAACGATTTTCATATGCTCGATGATTTCATATTGGGTTGTTTGAAAATAGATATAATAGACCCAGTTGCCTCAGTGGCAACAACAGACGATGAGGACACTACAAATCAAGATTTAATAAAAAAACAGTTCGAAGATAATTCGGGCTGATACACTAACAAGATCATCATCAATCTTGGAGACTGTATCTGTGATGAGATCAGTGTCAACTACATCACCATCGGGGAGTTTTCCATCCTATCCATGTCATTCATTCATCTGCCATGAAGTAAATAATGCAATAAGGTCGGTTAATTTCAGCTCGGGACTTTTTCTATTTTGTTCGTCGAGTTTTCTTTCTATCAGAGGATTGAAGAATGAAAATCCGAACGGAAGGAACACCGATTAATTATGCGTTAATAACAGTCGGGAGCTTATTTCCTTCGGGCTATCCTCGAATTCATTTACCTTCCCGGTTAATGCTCCCGAGAACTGCGCATTCCAGGAAAATCACGCAATTAAAAAAAAATCGAGTTAAGTCGTCGATCTTAGGGAATTCGTGCGGTGGATTCGAGAGCGTGAAATTGTGGAAGCACTCATAGGTTGTGCCAATGGTTTCGTGATAATATAAAATTAAGTCTTTCTTTTCCTTCGCCCTCATTATGAGAGGCAGAGAGAGAGAGAAAGAAAAAACGCCGACGGATCTGAGAAATTTTTACAACTTTTCTGCTGTCCGCCCAGATGATTCATGCGCGATAAGAACGCGCACGAAGATATTTTTCAATTTCGTTATTTAGAACACCGCACGATGGGAGAGTGGGGAGAGAGAGCGGCGGAAGGAGTATACGAATCATAACCGTCAGATAACCTTGCCTCGGATGACTCTCGAGTCTGCAGATGCTAAAAACATATGAAGCGCATGAGGACGCAGTTCTTAGAATCCGCCCGTTAAAAGAGCGGGAGGAAAGAGAGAGAGAGAGAGAGAGAGGAGTCTCCGGGAGGGAGGTGTGGGGGGGTTGGAGAGCGTGCTGGAGGGAAGGATGTGAAGGTGGGGGAGGAGAGAGAAAAAGGGGGGCGGAGAGAGAGAGAGAGAGAGAGAGAGGAGGGGAGAGTGGCGGATCTTAATAAGCCACAGCCGCCTATTGAGTTATAGCGGGGGAGACGTCAGGACTGACTTAGGCACCGAAGCTATTAACTAAATTAGAACGGCGAACGAATAATTCTGTGACGAAACGTCGGATTCAATTATGAATCTCTCATTATATCCACCGTCATCGAGAGAGTAAAAATTCAAAAGAGTCATAATTAACGCGCCCGGTGAGAAATGATTTTTTATTATGTCTTTTAAGAGTTCGCCTTTTCTTCGAAGGTGACGCAAGAAGAGGCAATTCGCGGGGGGGAGCTCCTGGGGGTCACGGGTGGGGTTTGAGTAGGGAGGGGGGAAGGGAGAAGACGGGGAGAGGTGGGGAGGGGATGAAGTGGGACGAGCGGGGGCGAAGGGGGGCGAGCGGGAGCGCAATCGCTGCTGTACCTCTCGCCTCGCCCTTTTGATGACTCACCCGACCGCCCTCCCTCTCGAGATCAAACGCGGCCAGGCCCTATGAGTGGTTTTGTGTGTGTGATATTCTAGGATAAGAAGCAGCCAGACCACCCTTGTGGCGTGAGGTCGGGGCGGGCGGAAAAAAAAAAATCTTTTGTAACAGTTGGTAGACAGAATATGATTACACGGCCATCCGTTGCCCTCGAGGAATCGTTAGGGCGGAACGCGGTGAGGAACTAACGAATTGAATTCTTAAAACTCCGGCGAGAAAGTATTATTCCGTCGAGACGCGAGCCTGGTGCCAAGGAGGCGGGCTCTTCATTGCCTCACAAAACCGGGAATGTCTAACATCACCGGTGTGATGTGCTGGATAACAAGTCACACACGGCGTGCTAAATGCCTTTCGGCACATCACGCAATATAGTTGGCTGAGGGAGCAGGCGGGCGGTAACCACACATGCGCCAAACTTCAGAGACTTCAAACCAAAAAAACTTAATCTGTGTTCTGAAACTCCCATCGCTTTCAGTTCGGGGGCATCACTCAGATTCAAACCCGGGACCCTCAGGCGGGTTGCCGACTGACCTACCCACTCCGCTTTCACGACTGACGAAACTTTACTAATAGAACATGGAACACTATCTCTATTTTCTTAACTCTATTTCGATTGAACACTATCTCTATTTGAAACCTCACGGGAAGAGGAAGAAAGAGGGCCACTCTTTTTGGGAAACTTTTAGTTACGATGCTCGTAACATCGCAGGACCACAGTCATATCAACGTAGGACCACAATCACAGGTTCAAGCAAGTGTAAATGGCTCGGGAGTGCTGTCCGAAATTGGATGAAGAGGAATCGTGACGAAGAAGACGGGAATTCAGGAAAAATGTGAATCTAACACGAACTGAGGTTTTACGCGTCCCGAGCAGGGATTTAGATATCGAAAGAAAAGCAAAAGATCCTAAATAGAACGTTAAGTACGGCGAAAGGATGGAACGAACGCCACTTCTCCTCGCTCAAAAACCGCGGGCCCAAGCGTCACAAGAAAAAGAGGAGCGCTTTCGCTCCGAATTTTTCGTCCCCCCAAAGCGGCGCGGCCGGTGGGATCTCTAGCCTCGCCCAGAGCGATTCAGCGGCACAGCGGAGGGGGACGCACGGCGGAGACAAACGAAGGCGAAACTGTTTACGAAATGTAAATCGCACGGGAAAAATCCGAAATTAAGCCATCGGATGGCCAAGGGGAATCACAGGAGAGGGAGCGAGCGCTGGCGGGATTAGCTCGAAGGGCGAAGGCAGCCCGGCTCGCCCGGGAGCGTCGGTCCTCTCACGTGCTCGACGGAGAAAAAAAACCGAGTGACCGAAAGCGGGTGACGGACGGGATAGAGAGAAACGAGGAAGGGTTAAATACTGGGTCGACGCGGATCTTTCACGGTAATCGTTCGTAGTGTGTGTGGCGGGATAATCGCCCCCCCCCCCTCCCCCCAAGCGACAGCGGGGGACTTAATTGCAGGTGTCTGGGTGGCGGAGGGGTGCGGTGAAGAACTCACCAGAGGTTCTCCAAGCAGCCGTCCGAGGCGACGCTACGGCCGTCGTGACCCCTCGAGCGTGTCGTCCGCCGAGCGACCTTCCTTCGGTGGCTGGGCGGGTGCAGGGTCCGTCGCCCGCGCCCCCGAACACCTCTCTCTGGCCTGGATCTGCGGCACAGCTGTAGCCCCTCGCTTTCCGCGACAAGTCAATCGGTCAGTCACCACCCCACAGACACACTTGAACACACCCCCGGCCTCCTATTCTTCGATGGGGTGAGATGCGAGTTCACGAGTCCACTGAGGGGTTTTGCTTGAGGACTGACCTCGGAGAGTCAAAAAGTTTCTTTTTTCTCCCTGTCTCCGGCGGGAAAAAGGACGTATTCGATGACGGGGAGGGCTTCGGAACAAAGGAAAACAGAAACGGAAGGGATATATATATATAGATATATGTCTCACGCTCTGATATTCTTGCACACACTTGTTTCTTCTCGCTCTTGGGTGAAGGGGAAGTTCCGAGTCTCTCTCTCACTCTCTCAAAAGCACAAGCTCCGCTTGTGTTTCCTTCCTCCGTCCCGGAGAGAGAGAAAGAGGGTCCGCGGGAGGAGAGGAAGATCGCAACGTCGTCGAATCCGGCGTGACGGTGAGAGAGGTTCGCGTCGTCGGGGTGGGCGGG
>WURS02473123.1:0-12936 GCA_011762765.2 Rhinocypha anisoptera
ATGGCCTAACAGCCGAAACGCGTTGTAATAAAATTTCAATTTGTGGAACAGTACTACATCTTTGTGTATTAAACATGTCTGTCTTCCACTACATTTCGCTTAACACCGTCAATTTTACTGGAAGAAAGTATTAGAATTACTAGTATATTAATCATCGGGGATAATAAGAGATGCGTTAAATAAAATATTTGAACTACGGAAAAGACAGACGGAAAAATATGTTTAGTGAAGTGTATTAAAATTTAGGAAAGCCTACACTTTGATATGCGGTTTCAACCTTGACACGCCATTTTCCTAGGAAAGAAAGGTGTTTATAACTGATAACTCAACATTGATTGCAATCGGAAACACGAAGGCGCAATTAACAGAATGTTCGCACTCGTCAACGTACGCCATTGAAGCCAGCTTGAGGGGGAAATGCAATGACAATTGCCGAACGCCTTCCGTTACGCCGTCTCCTGCGCACATACATTGCATGCTTCCGTGCGGCCGCTTCAACGGGGGAAAATTTTCCATCCCCCTCCCCCTGGTTTAATTACACAGCGTCGCCTGCGTAAGACTTTTGGAAATTTCTCGCTTTTGCTCAGCGCTCTCAGACTCTGGGTAGTAATGGGGTAAAATCCCCATAAATTGTTCAGGCACAATTGAATCAATAGTTTGAATTATTAATTAAGAATAAAGGTTATTCGTTTGCGTAATTGTTCATACAATTCAATACTGGGTAGTAAATGTATTATTTAGGTTGCTAGGGTGTATCGTCGATATTTCAATAGTAAATGAGGAAATGCATCATGTCTAAACAAAAATTGATTTAACGCTTTTAAAATTTATCAGTTACTACAGCGTTCATTAAAAGCGTCATGAGTAACGACCATATTTTCTGTGACGATCTATATTTTTCAAGCCAATGCAATCAACTCTGATAAAAATAAGGAAAACTTAAAAACTGCTCCCTCACTAAATGACTCCAAGGCTTTGGAAATTCTACTAAAATGGAAAAATACCTTGAATAAATATTTTTTAATGAATCTTAATTCTACATTGTACGCAAAGCACCTAAACTGGCCAAAACCGTTAGAGCAGCAATGTTTTTTGTTCCAATAACTTTCAGTTGTGCAGATAACGTTTGGCATAATTATTATTTCGACTTTTAGCAATTGGGTACGTCGTAAAAACGTTCCCAATGAAGTCCACACGCAACGAAGGTCATTTTCTGCCGACCAGCATTCGAGTTGTGAGGTCTTAGTGCTGCCACGGGGGGGTAGGGTAGGGGGGGAGGAAACGGAAATGGAAATTAAATTCCACTAACGAGCTAGGGATCGCTGATGAAAATTAACAAGAGAGATTCCCAGTGAATAAAAAGAAAAAAAAGAAAATATATTACCCGTACCTCGAATACACCAGAATAATCCGCGTGCAATCACGAGCGGATTCCGTGGGCCTATCATTGTGAATAGAAAAAGAGGGAAAAATTTAGACCCTAGTTAGAACTCGATGCGGAGGTGCACCGTCCTCGCGTTATTACATTATTTCCGCTCCTCCAAAGAAAATTGATCGCCATTTGTGGGGTGGTCTGGGCGATCTCATTCACCGGGGGCCTCTGGGGCTTCCGTCATCCATCCCACCTTTCTCCGTCGTCCTCCTCCGTTTCCGTCGGTGGGCACTCGATGAGTGTTTGCCCCCTTCCAAGGACAAAAGACGAACCGAAAAACCCCTTCCGAACATTGACTCACTGTTTTCCCCGCCTCTCATCGGCGATTGATTAAATCATCCACTTCCCATGAACTTTTCTCCTCCGGATTTCTTGTGTTGGTGAAGTGATTCCCATTTTCTTGTGTGTGAATTTTCAATTCATATAATTAAACGCTTCTTCGCACGCAATTTGTAATAAAAATCTCCAATTAATAATTTTACCTGTCATAACAAATCAAAACCGTTGCGTTGTGTTTACGCGGAGAATCATCTATTGTCACTCCGTTGAATCCTTTATATCATTATTACGTGGCCATTTCTTTTTTACAATACGTATGTAGTACCTGTAACGAAAACTGCAAGATATTTCACCGTATTACACTCGAAACATATTATCGCAACGATGATAGAAGTTGAAGCAGCTCACATTCCAAAACGTGGTCACCGAGAAATTGTCAAAGCGTTGCAAACTTTCAACAAAATGGCAAAATTCCATTTTTCATTCTTTTAATCAACGAAAATAAACCTTTAATATAAGTAGTATAACATAATCATACAACCTATGTGGCTAATTAACACAATACACCCGTCTGTCTTCACTTTTTTGGCGAAGTACGCCCACCACAAAAGACGTTCTGCTCCGTTCGAGCCCGGTCTCTTCACTGCACTCGCAAAGCGTTCGTCTTTTTACAAGTTCCAATCTTCGCCACCAACCTTCGGTGCTGCCGGTCACCAGCCCGCGGGGTTTTGATTATAAGCACAACCCAATGGGAAACGACCTGGTTATCAAAAAACACTCCACAGTCACCGATAGTCCGTCCGGGGCCAGTAGGTCTTTTTCCTATGCGGACTGCATTTAAAAGTCAGGTCTGCGATTCACACGTGATAGCTGTTTTCGCGCGAAGCTGTGTTCGCGAGGTTTTTATGTCACCAAACGCAGTTTGTATAACGAGGCAGTGTAGCCAGTTAAGTTTAACCATTGTTAAAGTTTAACTTGTTAAAGTTGTTACATATGAGCCCCTAAATTAGAGTCGTTTCACATATGCTACATGTCCACTAGTGTTCCATTGTAATAGAATTTCTACGCATGATACATTTGTTCACCTTATGTTACAAGGAGCGGCTAAAACAAAATTTCTCACAACCAAAGCGTAAAAATACACTACCTAATAAATCCGTCTCTGATTTATAGGATATATATATATATATATATATGTATATCCTATAAATGAATAAATTTACAGAAGCGCGAATTCGTTCCAGTCATCAATTATCGGAGGAATTAATCTCGGCTTTGGCATTGACAGCAAAATTGTAATTATTAAATTGGTCTTTCCGAATAGCTGAGACATTCCGTTAATACTTAGCCACTCAAAAAATACAAACAGAGTTTCCTAGATCATTACCGCTGATTACTGAAAGGAGTAGCTTTGATGGGACCTTTACTAATTTTCTAACATTCTTCACGAAAGGCATGCTTGATACAAGAATATTTACTCGATATCGCAAGTTAATTTAATTTGTGCTGCCCCTAAAACGTATGCTTACTAAACACTGTAGAACGATTCTACTTTTCTACGTATTTACCAGTGCCTTTATCGTGAATATACAAACGAAGTCCTTATTGTTTCTTGCTTTGATACAGATATTTTCACATAAATGGAGGTTATACTCACTGTGTCTTCAATGTTAATCCTAAGTGCGATGCGTTGGAATTTTCTACGATGATTATAGATATATTCCAATGTTTAGAATTCTATCCATTTCTACTTAATTATTATTCAAATTTCAATTTTTTTCACATTGGATTTTTTGGATGCTGATTCCTTGTAAGAGCATTCAATTCACATTTTTTTCGTCAGTTATGAGCTTGAATGACTTAGATCAGTAGTTGAGCGTGCTATTGCTTAGGATACTTCGATTAAATATCTCTCTAATATCACAAAATGTGACGTATAGGTATACACGAAATAATAGCTGCTGTAACAAAGTTCAACAGTAAAACCTCTCTCTGTAAGCTAACCAAATTACCGATTTGTAGTGGCCATATTCTATGTATCAATGTGTGGTAAAATTCTAGTTGTTTTCCTAGTTCTATTTAAATTAAATTAATTAGATTAGTTAAAATGTTAATCACGGCAGGATGTAGCTCGGGTAGAACGTTGGTCAACTTGGGAGATTTAATATATTTTTTGATTTTGATGAAAACCAATGTATCTCAACATGGTAAGAAACAATCGAATGCCAAGAAAACGTACATTAGAATCGTACAGAGAAATGAGGAGGAGAGATGACCAGGAAAGAGTATTATAATTTATTTAATTACATATCGGATTAAAATTAAGATTATTTCCTCCAAAAATATGAAAAAGTCTTAAGTTTTTAAAGACGGAATATAGACAGTCTGTGAATAAATTAACTTTAAATACCTTGGCCTTGTGAACAAAAGAAGAATCAAAAAGCCAGCGACGACCATAATGATTTCTTATGAAATTGACAAGGTGATGGAAATAGAAAAAAAGTCAGTTCGATAGAAGGGTCGCAGAAAGTACATGCAGGAAGTCAAATAATAAACTCTAGTGAGAGACTAATTTTGCGGGAAAATAGCGATAAAACTGCAGTTCTAACATTGAGAAAGGATTTACTCCACTAATGTGGGAATTTTTAGTATAAATGACGGGAAATTGGAATGGTGATATTACATATCGTCTGGAAAAGGCACAGTTAATTATTTAGAACAATAAGCTGAAAAAGAATAAGACTAAAGTAAAATGTTGGGAGCGAAGACATTATGCTTAGATAGAAATCATCCAAAATTATTTTAAAGTTTCTTTTTAAGGTAAGAGTAATTATTAAATCACCTCATTCGAAGCTATAATTGCAAAGGAATTTTATCAGACAAATTTATTATTAATTATGACACTAAATAATGTGGATCCTCAATGCAAATCCGGACAAATTGTCGGATACATCTTCTAACAAAGAGTCATCTGTAAAAGATTAGACCACATTACCAAAGGATTGCCAAAGTTAATTGATTATTTAACCAAGAAAACCATCTAGGAAAGTTAGAAGTATTCGTGGTGTAATGACAATAACAAAATTATTATTAGATTGACACATATTGTGTGTAAATTTGTCTTATAAAAGGGAATTATTATTATGGAATGTAATAATTTTAACATAGGTTAAGTTAAGACCATAGCTAGTCTCTCTCAAGTAAAACGATCCGTAGAAATTATTGAAAATTATGAAGGGAGTTCTTCGATGACATTCTCAATAGCTTAAGTAGGTTAGAAGTAAAATGAACATTTTTAATAAGGGATATAAAATTTTTAGTGTAAGTTACATGGCAAAAACTTCAACAACCTGCAAAAAATAGTACTTAAAGTACTTAAAATTATTCCAACAGAAACGTCATAATTCAATAAATAGCTATTTTTATTATATCAACACGCGGTATTTATTCCTTAAAAAATAACCATTAACTTATGAGTAATATTAGGAAAGAAAATCGTCAAATTCGTGAAACGTTGCGGTTAATGCAAAATAAAATCATAGAAAATTTATAACACATAAAATAACGATGACTTCAATTTTTAGGTAATTACTTCGTTCCGCTCAATTTCTCGAGGAAGGAACTGACAATCAAACGCCCATTTTCAGGCTTCAATTCATCAACATCGGGTTGAACGCAATGATCATCTACATATGCAGGTTCGCCGCCCACTCCAAACCCTCACTCATAAGGCTTTTAATGATTCAGCGACGTGCAATTGCCTCTCCAGTGGACACAGAAGGGCGTGACATCTACATTCGTAGATGAGGCGCACGCCGTAATGACTCCGTGAGGCCATAAAAGGGGAAGCAAAATTCTGTCTGTTGTCACAATCTTTTTGTAATGTCTTTTTTTTTCGATTTCGCCAATTTCCATAAACATCGACAAGTTAACAGTGAAAACGGCGGCTCGAGGGGGTATAAGCAACTGCCAGCTTCTAACGGCGTATATAAATGCTTTTTCGTCCTCGTTCAGGCGCTCGAAGTTTTGTTCTCGCTGAAGGATGATATTTTCGTATAAGCAGTGTGCTGGGCTGAATATAATACTTCAATTGGCCTGGGTGCTACTTAATATAGATTGATCATTATTAATGATCATTAACCAGGAATGTGATTAAAATTGACATGGTCCATGTGTGAAACAAAGTGACAAGCGGAGAAAAGTTTTAATTCCTCGAGGATATTAAATTCTACGGTAATAATGTCTTATCACTGCGATTTTGTTACAATCGTGCTAGTAATACATCGAAGAAATTTTTATAAAAATTCTAGACCCAGACGTTTTAATTTTATGTATGAATGAATATATATGTATATATATATATATATATATTTATTTTTTTCAGGAAAACTAAGACAAGCAGCAAACACGAAAACACGCACACATTTATACACATACAAGCGTAGAAAGAAACACTTAAAAGACTCACATGGGAAAGAGATATTTCGGGGCTTGCTTGCTCCTTCGTCGGTTTAAGAGAACTGGCTAATGAAGGATGATATGCACGTTGTGCTCTATTGGGGAGGAGGGGAAGGGGAAGGAGGGGGAGGACGTAACGGAGGGAGGGAGTGGCAAGGGGAATGGAGAGGAGAGAGGAGAAGAGTGGCGGAAAGAATGGGGAGGGGAGAGAGCAACAAAATGGATGAGGGGTCAGCGGTTGATATTTAAATAAGTGATATTGAAATTATGGGAATGGTAGATATATGCGAGTTCACGGGTCCTGAGTTGAACATTGGAGGATGCCGGAAGGATTTAGAGGACAGAAAGGGAAAAACAATCATCAAACGGGAGGTCATGGGATAAGCAGTGGGTGAGGTTTGGAAGGGATGAAAAGGAGGCAGATTTGGTAGAGAATCGGTGGTTGTCAATGCGGAATGAAATAGGGGTTGTCCATTCGCCTATGTAAAAAGAAGGGCATAGAATGGAGGAAAGGAGTTAGATCAGATTTTTACTGAGGCAGTTGGCACCGGAAGGAGGTAGAGACTCCATCATTGGGTGAGGAAAAAAAGGAGTTGGGGAATCAGGGGATAAGTTTTACATCGGGGACGGTTACACGGGAAAGTATGAGAGAGAGGAGAGTTATTGGATGGGGTGGAAAAGGGTTGGTGGATTTAAGAAAATATTTTAAGTTGGAGGGACGTTTGTAAGTTACTGACTGGGATCTAGGTAAAAGAGAAGAGGAAAGATTTTTCTGTGATAAATAGGAAAAAAAGTCCTTCAAGATGGTCTTGAGTTTGTGGGAGCCTGGGGAAATTAGTGGTATGGAGGTTGAGAGTCGAGTGAGAAGAGAAAGATTTAACTATTGGTTTGTGGGTGGAAGAGGAAGGTAGTATTTTTTGCGGAGAATCTTATCAGGATAACCACGATTAAGAAGAGAGGAGTGTAATTTAGGAAGATAGCGTTTTAAAGGTCTGTTGTTACATATATGATGACCACGGACAGAGAGGGAGTAAGGGATGAAACGTTTTGTATGGATGGGATGACAGCTGCTATAATGGAAGTAGAGTTGGTGGTTGAAAGGTTTAGTTTGAACTCATGTAAATGAACTTATGATTTAAAAATTTAATGTTGATCTCAAGAACAGTTATTTCTGATTCGGAAAAAGAAGTGGGTGAAGTTTATAGGAGAAGATGAGTTGAGGTCAGAATTGAATTGTAAAAGGGAATTAAGGCCGTGTGTCCAAGGGACGAAAATATCATCGATGAATGGAAGCCAATGAAGGGGTTGAAGATTTTGTGAAGAAAGAAATTTCTCTTCAATAAGGCCCAGAAAGAGGTTAGCATAGAATAGCTCCATTCTCGCTCCCATAGCTGTGCCTTTCGAGAGCGAAGAAAGAAGTAATTGTTAAATACGAAGGCGTTATTAGAAAGAAGAAGGCGGTCAAGATCCACAAGAAATTCTGAAGAGGGGATTCAAGCGGTAGGACGTGAAGATAGTTAATACCTGAGGGAAGCCAGCCCATCATGTTTGAGGGATAGAGGTATAAAGGGAGGAGGCGTCAATGGTAGACATGGAAAGGTGGGGATAGGGGGAGATGTCTATTTCATGTAGTCTATTGAAAAAGTGATGTTATTTCCACATAATGAATACCATCCTTATCAAATAAACCCTTTCCCTATAAAACTTTATTTCACCTAGAATAATGTTAACCCAACTTGTGTCTCAAAATCCAGCCCAAGTGTCACCACTCTCAAGTCATGAATAACCTTTTCTTTTCTGGTAAAAATTTTCTTACTTTCTTTTCAATATTAACGTTATTCAGATGTCAAGAAAAACTTAAGTATCGATGTTTTCGATAAAATAATATCACTATGCTAAAAGTAAAAAATTTGAAGTTTATTCTCGTAACTGTATGTTTCAAAATAGGTATAGTAGTTATAGGTTAAGTAAAAAGGAGAAACTTGTAATGTGCGTTTAAATTAAATTGGGGTTTAAATTGGGTATTTGTTATGTGAATTGACAAAATAAGTTTAATTGAAGGAGTAAAATTGCTTAAGTTTCAAAGTCAAGCGTCACTAGAAACTGATCATTTATGAGTCACATTCAATAATTTCATACATTACAGCATATGATAAAATATTTTTCGCACAAAAAATGCCATGCCATATATTCCCTTAACTAATATTATGTCAGAATACCAGTTCTTAATCTATATTTGGTCAAAATTCGGGAGGTCAAACTTGCTCGAAAACACGTCTCAAATAGTTCTCCACAAGAAAAATGTCTTCTCCAATGCACGACCCTCATTTCGTTGAGCCAAAACACCATCATGCTAGTATGTTGAAATATCTGTTGCGGACCACGTTGCAAGAGATTTGAATGAAGCAATCCCACAGCGAAGGCCAATATCAGATACGTTTGAACTCGACGATGAGAGGCGCACGTTTCTAGTTCTCCTGCCGGAAAATCAATAAATTTCCACAGGGAGACTTGTCCGGTAAACAGTCGAGGAATGCTCGCTGTGAAAGAGCACATTGCGACCGTTGCTATCGAAACATAATGTGGGTTTGCGAACAGATGAAGGGGACTCGACGAAATCAATGCGAGAATGGGGGGAGGGGTGAGAGAGGACTCAACAAAGTGGCAAGGGAAAACAAAATCGAATGTAATGCGGGACAATGTGAGAGAGTGTGTTGCTCACGAGTTGAGAGTTGACACTGGCACACTGAAGGAAAAGGCTGCACCCCGAGCACGATCGTGTCCGCGCCCTCAAAAAGAGGAAGAGGGAGGGGGGGCGGGTGGGAAAAGAAGGGGGCAAAAACATGCCATCACGAAATATTATTTGCGTTTCCGAAGTCAATTAACGGAGTCGAAGGCTCGAGAGATGAAAGAGGTCGGAAAGTTTATTTGTTCGCGCGCGGTTTTCTTCCTGGCACCGGACACGTAATACTATTTGCCACCTTTCTTTCCGTCGGCGTTGTTTGCCCCCGGAGACTTATCTTTCAGTCTCCGTCACCAAACAGTCGAGTAACCGGGGAAACGTGGCGTCAGAGTAAACTAGCAGCCTGAAATTATTTTAGCTTCTTTTGTGGTGTTGCTCCCGGTCTGATGTGCAGTAATATCTCTTCAGACCTAGAGGATGGCTATACCGGGATGGGACTGGAGGGTAGTTGGAATATAATCCCCGTTGGTATCCTGATTCAAGTAATTGCTAATGTTCATATCGTAGACAAAATAGTTGAAGAATGTATTTCTCGAAAACCTCGAATATCAGAGATCAATCACAGTCAGCTTTAAATTTAGAAAGTTTGTAACTTAGGTTTGACAACTTTTCTCATCCGAATGCCATTTAATGACGTCAAACATTAAAGCGGCATGATTTTGAACACGCACAGAACCCTCGACCTTTTTTCCGATGTGGTATCCAAACCTTTGGCTCTAGTAGCGGACGGATGCACCGCTCCTCAGGCAAGTCGGATATGCATCTCGATGCATCATGACGTCAATAACATGTGTTCACTCGTGATAAGGCAAAAGACATGGAGTAGTATAGCCGTCGCATTTACACCCACGGAGGATTCATCGTGAAACACGGTATGAATTTCAACAACAGCACAGTTGATCTTGAGGAAAGGAGTTCGCGAGTAAGTACGTGCGAGTAAGTGGTGGTTGTGTGTGTGATTTTTTAGAGATATCTAAATATGATAAAAGAAGCCAAATGCCGCATTAAGATTGCCAAGCAGTCTCTCCTTCGGAGCGGGCGGCGACGCTTCCATTGTTCGTCCCCCGTGAAGGGGGATCTATGACTTTTTCATGTCCACGCGCCTTCGTCTCTCGCCTACTCCAGGCGGAGAACAGCCTAGATGTGGCCTTATTTCATAACAACGGGGTCAAAAGGGCACCGACGCACTCACGCATTCAGGAAGAGGAAAGGTGGAGTGTGTGTGTATGTGTGTGAGTGCTAGTCTACTCGGGGGAGGGACCGGCATGCTAAATTATCCCACGATGGAGACGGGGCGATGGGGTAGGGGGTGAGGCGGTTGGGCCCTTGGGAAACGGAAGACCAACCTGTCAAAGCTTCGTGCGTTCATTCGACGCCTATCCTGCACGAGAGCAGTGCCCTTCACAGTTGTGTGCGTGCATGCGAACATGCGTGTATGTGCACGGGGGAATAAAAAAATCTTCGGATGTCAATTGCGCTATTCACTCCGTGTCCATCTCTCTCGCGTATTTCACGGACATACCTACATTAAAAGACGGCCAAAAAGAATTAGAGGTTACACTGCACGTCTGAATAAAATTCAGTTTAGGTTGATTGAATAAATATTCCCAAGTTACTAAGTTAGACGATTTTTAATGAATAGGTTCTAAAAGTAAAAAAAAATTAAGGTTCAGTATTGAATAAGTTAAAGCGGAATCAACTTTAAAATATTTAGAAAAATATGCATCTAAAGGCAACATACGGCCTGAAATAAAAGTGATCATGTTTTTATGGAGGTATAAATTATATTAAACTGTGTTTTAGGTGTAGATGTGTTAAAACCACAAATATTCAACCAAAAGGTTCTTATTTTTTGTGTTCGTGGTTATGAGAGAAGCTGGTAATGATTTGGAATTGATTTTAATAATTAACTCAGATATTTGCTCCGAGGGTTTGATTTTTCTATTGAAAAAGAAACAAACTAGTTGCATTAAACATATACAATAGATACGACGATGCTAATATATTTTATATTTATTGAAATTTTATCGAAGCATTATTTTAGTTCCCTTGCGGAATTAATATTTCATTTTCTATTTCTCTCTCGCCTCTTCCACACCAACCTGGTTATACAAAAAATAAATATCTACACATTAAAATACCAAAAACAACTTTTTTTGCTGAAAAAATCCTGAGAAAAATGACGCCATAAAAACAAATGGAGCGGACTGATGTTTAAACATATTTCTTAGATATAATATGTTTTAAATACGAAAGAAATTGAAGCAAGAAGTTACAAGGACATGTAAAGAATGACAAATAACAGAGAGTTGGAAAATAATAATTATTGGTCACAGCTAAAGAGGGACAATAGGAAATAGTGTGATATATATTACACAAATTCTCATGTTCACTTTTTTAATGGAAACCCCAATCTGAGATTTTCATTAAAACGGCAATTGAACGCATTGGGGACCAAAATTTGAATGAAACAAGAATATAAATAACGTATATAGAATGAATTATTTATGTTGAAACTACCTCATAATGATATGTAAATATTGTTGTACTGAAAGACGTTTTGCTCACCATATCCTGCGTGATAGGTATTTTCTTTCACTTTCCGCCAGTCTGTCCACTCTCTTCCTCCCTCTTCATTTCTCTGCTATTCACATGTAAACAAAGAAAAATGGGAAAAAGTTTTTAAAAAACCCTGCAGATACCAAACATTTTTTCAAGAAATTTTGTATTACATTACGATAGTATGAACACCATTATTAGTACCTCTTTTGAGATAATCCTCTGTATAGCTAGGGAACCTGCTATTAAACTATCATGTATCTAACGGAAAATATGAATAAAATTTCTTCTGCTAAAGCTTAGTATTACCTATAGTCCTATCATTTTGAAATTGGTATAACCTGGTTATTTTTCCAATATTTCCATATGTCAGGCGGGAAAATTCATCTTTACTTTGTATAAATTTTATACAATTAATTGAATATGAATATATATGAATTAAAGATTATAATAAAATAAATTTGTCTTTACACACAACGATAATCCATAATTTTATAAGAAAAATATCGCTGAATTGTGAGGTGAACTCTATTCTTGTATATAGATATCATAGAGCTTAGAATTATTGCATAAATTAGGGCCACTGTCAAGAAGAGAGTTTGTACTTTTATTAACCTAAAGATATAAATTTAAAAAATTTGTATTTTCTTCACTCAGAATTTTTGGAATACATAATTTTTCTATGAAGACGCTTAGCTTATTTCAACGTAAATAAAAACAATATTTTCAACGAGTATAATTGACAATACCAATTCAATATAAAATAAATTCGTCGGATTTAACACTATAAAATTATTCACCACTTTAAATCCAATATATGAATTTTATTTTACCATCCCATTCCTAATTTTTTAATATTTATCATGTGTTTCACTATTCGTCGGTTTCCCCACTGGTGGGTAAAGCGTTAGACGAATGACCAGGGCTTGGATGGGAACGTCAGGGAAAATAAACAGAAGGCACTGTCTCTCTCTCCCTCAACCTTATGTATTCTAGTAAATTCTTTATAATTCGTTATGGTCACTTGGCTTAACACAGTCAAAGAAGTCTCTACTCTGTCCTAGGATCTCTTTTATACCCTGTGCACAGGCGGATTTTTGGGCGTCATTTGTTTCTTCATTTACTCTTTTCGCCAGTGGCAGTGCAGGTTGCCCCCTGGGATATGGCGGGCCATTCATAACGCCACGCCTTTCACAGATATATCGCTTTTATGTGTGCACACACACACATATTATATATATATATATATATTTTTTTTAATTATTTATTTTAAATCGCCCACAACAGCATTAATCGGCCAATTACAGTGGGCACTATAACATGTTTAATAGCAAGGACGAAACACACATCCATAGCCTAGGTGGAGATTGAAAAATCCGCCTTATCGGGATTCGAAAAATGCGCGTTTTAGGTGGGATAGCGTCTTAAACGGGAGCGTTTTAAACAGGTTTGACTGTATAAATAT
>WURS02473134.1:0-12936 GCA_011762765.2 Rhinocypha anisoptera
GGTTTTGCAGTGGCGCGGCATCATCGGGTGAAAATTCCGCGCCACGGCGAAACCCAGGTCGTAAGAATTAATATTTTTGATTTGTGAAATTGCAGTGTTTTTTCTGTTCTTCAAGATGAAATAATTTCACATAAGTAAGCCACGAAACCATCTCTGACATAATATAATTTAAGATAATTTGTCTATCTAGGATTAAAACCTTTAGGAAAAATGTATTTTATGGTCAATCGTGAGAAGTCCATTAATGAATGAGAAAGCTATAGAACTGTAACTAAGTCTCACATTATGGTGCTTGCAGAACTGAGTCGCTACGAATTTCGTGCGGTTGCCACTATTTTTTACATACCTATGTGTAAATGCTAATTCCCCTTAGTATGATACGCTCGAAAAATTGATCAAACTTTGCAAAAAAAAAATTTTAGCCCAGCAGGGAATGAGGGCTTGTGTTCCCTTCGAGACACCAGGTTTCCCTAAAAGTTCCCATTTCTTTTAAACCCCATTTCATTCGCTCCCCCTTTTCTAACTCGGCGGCCGACTTTCCTGGAACAGCCGTTGAACGAATTGCGTAGTTTCAGGCTTGATGTGGTGGAATTCAAACATATTAATGACAAGGGGATGGAAATTTTCCCCTGTTAAAAATATATTCTGACCGGTTTCAATGTCACTACATAATCCTAATGGATTCAAGGGTTTCAGGCTCAGCTTTGTGGAAGTTCATTTTATTATAAAATGATCTCAACACTGTATTTTCACAAAAAATTTATTGGTACAACTAGTTTCAGCGCTTGAAGCTGATGATGACGCCAAGCGTTGAAACTACTTGTACCAATAAATTTTTTTGTGGAAATACAGTGTTGAGATCATTTTTATAATCATCATCATAGACCAGATGATGATGCAGTGATATCTAAACCGTTCAAAATAAAGTATATTTTCTACATTGGAAAATTGTCATCTCCTTATCATCAACTGCTGTCGAGTTTTTTTCTGTTACTGAACTTCATTGTTACTCGGGTGTTTCATCCGTATGGCTTGTTTCCCAACAGGAATGTGGTGTCTAAACAATATTTCGATGTCCTTCAGAATAACATCTACCCAGTTGAGGATCCCATATTGCTTCGATGTATGTACGTCGTTGTGGCAGCCATTCCCTGGTTTAAGGAAGACTATCAGCAGACTCCGGCGTTGAAGTCTCCCAAAAGCACCTCGCCTGCGTTTGGTTCTGCTTATTTTTAGAAGTCATCCCTATACCGGTACGTAATCATTCCATCAGAATTGTTTTTATTTTTTCCTTGATATAAAATCCACAGAGGAGGCCGTCATCTTGTGGATTTAATAAAATAATTAAACAAATATAGGTTGTAACTTTGACATATCCCCACGGAACAAAAAGATTAGACACGATTGGTTTCGAACGATAGACTGGATAATCGTCGTCATCTGGTGACGACGATTATCCAGATGAAGACGATTGTCGTTCGAAACCGGTCGTGTCTGATCTTTTTGTTCCATGCAAATATATCAAAGCCACAACCTCTGTTTGTTACAAGCAACAAGAAATATTTCCTCCGGATGGTGATGTCGGTTTACAGGGCGTCGTGAGTTACTCGGGGATTAAGCGTACCTGGTTACATTGGTAACGCACATGCAACAGGTAAACAAGAAACAATACAAAGCCTCCCGCATTGATACATCTCGGTGGAAGACAGTTTTGTCGAGGTTTCAAATATCTTCTTTCTAGCTTGATATTTCAATTTAGTCTTTTGGACCGATAGAAACGCCACGATGAATCAACTCGGAAGGCGCGGGAAAAAAACAACACAATCAACTTCACCACCGAAGTTTCTCGTTGGGGATGTTAGCCGTAGTTGAAATAATTTTGGAGGCTTCTCCAACATCCTTTCATTCCTTTCCTCTCGTTCTGATAAAGAGCCTGATATTGGTGCTGTTCAAACTCGAAACAACATCATTAAAAAAAAGTAAAAGTAACTTTGTCGTTTTTGTTCGCTCAGAAAGAAAGGGGAAGCGGTGTGTGCTACCACCATTCTCCAAACCTTGGACGACCTCCGAAATTCTAGAATAGACGGATACACCCCTCCTTTCCCAGCAGAATGGCCCAATAAACCCAATGGCCCTTACTACTCAGGGGTGAAAGACGTTTATATGCTTACCTCTATCAAGGTGCTTACTCGAGAAAATCTTTTCTCTAGGGAACAAAAGCACAGCGGCGTGAGCAGTGACTGCCTTCTTCCACTCTTTCCATCAACGTCTATATAAGTGCTGGAAACAAAAGTAAATCGATTTTTGGGACATAATTGAGGAATAGATGGGACCTGTTTTACATTATAGGGGGAGGGTGAAAGAAGGTGATCCGTCATGTTTGCAACTCTAGATTCGGTGTCTTTTCGGATTTGCGAGCGACCAAAGTTGGCCAAAACAGGTTTAAAAAATCTACAAGCCAATATATGACTTCTGGAGAATGAAAAGTATAAGGTAGTTGTAGGTAATTCAAAGACCTTTAATAGGAGCCGTGATAAGTTCGATTTGATTCATTTTTTATTTCAAAATGAACGAAAAACTTCCTACGCGGCCGTTTTTTAAAAGTAAATTATTTATCACAAAAGTAATCTTTCAAATGTTTTATTCATTTTCAAATTAAGCTTTTTCGAATCCTAATCGATCGAGGGTTTGTAATAGTCAATCGGTTAATTTGTTGCTGAGATTTGTTTATCCCAACACTTAAATGTTGAAAGTCGTAACTTTTTTGTTTATAAACTTTTCGGGTCAATTCAAAATGGATTCTCTTTCGGAGGAGTCATATTTTAATTGTTAATATAACCAATGAAACACTAAATATTAACTTCTTATTTATTGATTTTTTTTAAATGGGTACTTTTTATTTATATAAACATCGCTCGTACTTTGTACGAGGTTCTAACTTAGATATATCGAAAGCTGTGTTCAAAACAAAGATTTAAAAAAATTAAGTGCCCTGCGGCCCATTAGACTCGAGTTAGGATTTTTTTTCTTTCATCTCCCCCTATAACGTATCGGGGGATCTTCTTTCATACCCCCCATAGTGTAAAACGTGTCCCATCCATTCCTCAATTATGTCCCAAAAATCGATATTTTTTCTCTGTTTGCTGTACTATATAGTGCGTAACTCTGATCCGCCCCTTGTGGTAGAAGAAACGATCTGAAGAAACTAATGTATGAGATAGTTTTGCAGTGCATTTTTTTAGTATGGCCATGCTAACCAAATATATTCATTTTATGATTGTCAGTGAACATGGTTGTACTCACATTATGGTTGGGTTACCAAAGAAACTAGGATGGAAACCTAGGCACGTAAAGAGCAAGCAAATATTCGTCGGCAGTCATCTGTACAAGCCCTCAGCCAGGCCCCTTTTTAGTGGGTCCCTGGTCACGTATTTTACGGACAAAGAAATGTCTTATAATATATATATATATATACACACAATACATGGAAAACGAAACAGGAACAGAAAAAATATTGGACCTACTGTGGATATTTCGATGGCCACCGCCACCGTTATCAACCAGGAGAATCATCATTCGAAATCATCATCGCCGAAATATCCACAGTAGGTCCAGTCTTTTTTTCTGTTTGTTTCGTTTTCTGTGTATTGTGTATCAGCATGGTTATGCGTACTTTTCTGGAAACCCACGTATTCATATGAGAAAAAAACGTCCTTTAATGTGATCCTATTCATTGCTTTATTCCTATTATTTGTGTTGTGATTTCCCCATTTGGCGGTTATATCTGCATGGAAAATGTATATATAGTTAGTTATTCAAATTAGCCGTATTCTTCTACACAGTATTCTGTGATATTCCAACTAAAATCTCCATTTATTATAGCATGTGATGAATCTCTAGTCAACGAGAGCTAGCTTTAATATTTTTAAATCTAGCGATTAATACGATACCTTTTTAATAGTTACGTTACCTTCTTAATGCTGCTCTTTCACCATTACATGCATCGTGTGTGGTCGACGTCTTTCCATTCTGTGTGTTTAATAGCGTTGAGAATTTAAACCCGGATGTCATTTTTGTAGCTATAATGGATGGAGGCAATCTGAAAACAGTAAAAAAAGCCGGTAGTCGGCTTCAAATGCTTTTTCCAACCTACAAAAATCAAACCCCCTCGACCAAATCCGTCTCGGAATACCATCCAATCCACCCCCTGAGCTTTCTTTTTTTTACTGATGAATCTTCACATTTCAGGACTCTCTATGTTTCCCAACCATTCTAGTGTAACCCAACGGCTGAATACTGAACACTTGCAGTAAAAAAATGAATGAGGCCATCTTGTGTTTTTCATTACCTCGAAGTGTTCACTCCTTCGGCTGATTTTCGACATCTTTTCACGCTTAATGAAAACTACAGGGAAGTTATCTAGTAGGGAAGCCTGTTTTCAATGGCTATTAAGGCTTATTGGCTTCGATTTTCAAACTAAAGTTGCTCGCGGTAGTTTCGTGAGTCCCGAAACTGGTGTCCATGCGTCTCGTGATTGGAGGTACCAGTGCTTTGCATGCTATCACATGACACTCTTCAATCAATACCAATGAAAATTCTATTTTTAAATAGAAACTTCAGGAGCTACAGAAATATTGGCGTTTTAATCACAGTCTCCCTACCCGGTGAATTCGCGATATGAAATCGGGTCGGAAATTAAACGGTTGAGATAAACATTAAAGGTGCGGATGCTTCTATCAAGCCAAGCGTCATTCCGGAATCTTGTACGTGCAGTCACCATTTCATGCTGGCTTTGATGAGTGTTTTTATGACAGGTAATTTACGACACACGCACATTTTCTAGGAAATGGCGACGAGGGTGGAGGTGTAGCTTTCATCCCTCGCAAAACAGATTTTGAAAAGATGCGCACGAAATTGTTTTTGGTGTCCAAAGTATTTCATGGATCAAAGGTGAGAAAAGTAACAGAAAAATCACCGATTTTCGTTCAGCAAGACCTCTCATTTCAGTGCAAATGCGATTCAAATCCCAGATAGCCCATGTCTCACTTGAGGTGGAAGTAGGCCAAATGCTATATAATTGAATGAGGCGATTTCACTACCATGTAGGTGGGTGGGAATAACCGATGTGAAAATAACACTAGCAGAAATATTGAGTTCTTAGAGGGAAAGATCAATATGTTTACCAGTGAAAATAAAAACCTGGAGCAATAATAACACTGCATTTCTTGGAATCTATCCGTCCCAAAATGGTCACCCATATAAATATTAAGTTAATAATAGTCTATATTCATCTTATAGAAATCATAGAATAAACTATGATGGATATCACCAAAGAATTTAGAACAAGGACAAAACAAAAAACAAGATAAAATACAAGAAGAATTAATAATAACCAACCACTTGGATGTAGCACAATCTACTTTAAAATTTGATGCTGTTGAAATCAAGGTCAAAATACTCCTCTAGAGATTAGAGGGGTTTAGTGATGAACCATTCATCCAGGACCCTTCTGAACACATTAGTAGGTACTGATTTTGCAGAGCTAGAAGAGAGCATATTTAGAGATTTGAGTGGTAAGCTCTCAACTTTGTAAGTACTGCTTAGTCTACACATACAGTGGCAAATCATAGAAGTTTCTTCCTCTGGTGTTGTAGTTGTGCACATCCACCCTTGCAGGGTACATTTACAGATTTTCTTTTAGGTGAAGCAGAGGGTATAGTATGAACATATTACATCTGTCAAGGTTTTCTACTGTCAAGATTTTCAGTTTCTTAAATAAAGGATTGTTGGCCAAAGTACAACGTTAATCCGTTGTCGGATTTTCGAACAAACATTCTCTCACGCACAAACGAAGGGTATTATCGTCCCTAAGATTAATGAGACACTGAATTGATAACGTCATTTATTAAAGACGAAAAAAAGTATGGTACCGAACAACAATTACTCTGGAAAGGTCTAAATAGATTTCAGATAGAGAAGATTAGTTTCAAAATGTAATAAGCAGTTGGAAGAAAACTTTATTTACATTGGAAGCTGTTGGGGAAGTCTGAAAGAGGCACAAAATCATTCGACGCATTTTTCGGAATCTCAAAAGTGAAAACATTACATTTCGAAACATATATACTCAAAATCTCGTGACTGCTCAAAACCATCAAGTGTGTCCACGGGGTTGCTGATGGAGAGTTGACCTCTAGATTTTCCTCTACTTAACCTCTCGTGTTTATCTCTAGATCTAGAGGTTAGCAACGAAATAAGCGAGTATATTATTGAGTAAGATTCCTCCAAATTCTACGAAATCCTATAAAACTTCCTTGACTTTGTTTGCGAGAGTTTTCGGCGAAACAATAAGCAGCCAGTCACCGGGAGGAGAAGGTTCAGCAACCCTCCTTCGTGTGAGTGAAGGTGGGAATCCTAGTTGTTAGTACAGTAACATCCACTGTACATCAGGCGTGGTAAAGCTTCCTTAACATCTGCATAAATTCAATGTGGAAGTCGACTGAAAACTACCGTACTATGCTCCAAAGGAGAAGAGGCTAATTAAATATTATTTAAACATTGACGTAATGGTTTCGGGTTCAACAGTTACCTAAAGTGAATACACAAAACAAGGACCATTTGTAAAATTGTGGCTGGATAATAATTTTGAAACGTTTTGTTCTTTCGACGTCAGTAGCATATAATTTAAGGAGATATTTCTATTTTAGGAATATGCTATAAAAATAAGCAGGAGGTTTATCTTTGGGAAAAGCAGCTGGCATCTACATCTGTTTTATGGCCCTTAACACTATAAGAAAAGGAAAGGGACCAGTGACTACGACTCAACTAGCGTGCTGCACCAATTCAAAAGTCGCTGTCAAAATGTAGCAGTCGTCAAACAATGAAGAACACGAACTGGTAAGAAAATGTCCACTCGGGAGGAGTCGTTGAAAGTTGTGTAGAGTGGCGTAATTTTCGATTCATAATTAGGCCGTAGCCGAAGGATAATAATAAGATGGGGAGAGAAAGAGAAAATTTATTGCTCTTGCTGTCACCCCGTATAAGGATCAATCGGGGAAATGGGAAGACGGAAGGGAAAAGTGATCGTGAACTGTGAACAAAGGACATGCAGTCGCAATCAATAAGACGAAATAAATAAAGCAAGGCCAAAACTTTTAGAAATAAACTCTTAAGTCGGAGATAAGGGCACAGTCTGGCTATAAAACGCTTTTATCGATGTTGTAAGATAGGTAGTTAACATGGTCCAGTGCACACATTTTAAGATTATCCACATGGGATAGACGACCGCCACTAACGTGCTCGTTCTCCACTCACGTCAGATGATTTCGATTCCTAATTAGAGTTAGAGAAATGGTTGTTTCAAAAGTGAAACTATACTTCAACAGTGTACCTTAAAAAGTTTTCTCCTTCCCTGATATTCGAAAGCTTTGAAAGATTGTTGGGCTTTCTTTTAAATTTGGTCACAGATTTAGAAGTTGGTTCAAGTGACTATTTCTTTCAAAATGGTGATTCCTTCAATTCCACATTGCATCCGGCGGCATGCGAATGAAACTCGAAATGCGTCATCATGCCAGGCGTGTAACACATTGAATTAAAAAAATATTAACATTTAAATTAGTCATCGTCTTTGGAAATAATACTTACATCTTAACATATGTGACGTCAGCATGAACAAGAAACTGAGGATATTTTCTGGACAACGCTCGTATTTACGAGAATATGAATGCAATATTACTTGAGGCGATTAATGAAGGTCGGCATCAAAATTTTAAATGCTATTCCTCATGGATTTCATAATGTCATATCAGGTGGGAATACTTCTACGTGCTACCCTGCAAACCACCGCAAGGGCGTGTGGCAGGGGGTGAGTCACCACCAAATATTCACTTGCACTCCCAAATGCAAATCTTAAGAGACATATAATTACACTCAGAATGAAGCCACTCGCATGCAAAACATCATGCGGGAAACTGTTAGACTGTTCACTACAAATATGCATGAAAACAACTATAAATCCCTTCACAATATGCAAGGTCCAAACAGGAGCTCTTCCTTTTCTAAATGATCTACGTACTTTCACGCATGACTAACTCCCTTACCTCTGGGGAAAATGAGGTGGTTTCGCGACCTTAATGGAGCTCGGGGGATATAGGGACAAAGGGCACACTCTCGTGGGCGGGTGGTAGGAGGGTGGGGATTAAGTGAGGGGCAGGGAGATAGGTGGGGCGGTCATGAAATGAAAACTAATCAAATTATTATAAGTTACGCTCAATAGCCAATAAGTTTTCTACATTTTGAAACAAATATAGGTTTTAGCTTTTATGTATTTACACAGAAAACATAAGACTCCACGTGTCTCAACGTTAATCGTCATCATTATCGTCGAAATTGGCTACGCCTTATTTTTCTGTGGAAATGCATTAAGGCTAAAACCTCTATCTGTTTCATTATGGAATTCCTCCAGGTGACGGCTTCCTCAGTGAATTTTACTGCAATTTGCCTAGTAATCTATCAGATGGCTTCAGTTTCCACGATGAACCCTTTAAGGTATTGCATATTGTTTCGGAATTCCAAGTATCTAGAATTTCAAGGACCGTAATCACTTTAGGAGTTAAAATCATGATAACATCCTTTCAGATATGCGTACTTTCCACAACCATTCATGCATTCAATATATACTCATTCTCTTTTTTCTTGACGTTCTGCCTTCTAGTTCTTCAATGTCCCGTTATCTGTAGTAATTTTGCATTCCTCTTTTCCAGCCCTTTTAGAATTTCTCACTAGAATTTCATTCACTTACCATGCTTAACACCTCACTGTTCGCTATCCATTCTACCCATTCCATTTTCTTCAATCTCCACTCCCACATCGCAAAAGCCTCAAGATCGAATTCCAGGATCATGCATCGCTATCTTCCATGTTACATTTTGTCATCAATTTTTTATCATTTCCACCCAGTTTTTTAGTAGATTAAGCCACTCTTCTATTGCTCTTAACATTACGTCCATTTTACTCATGATGTAAGTACTAATACACTTTTTATTTTTTAAATGCCCTCTCAGAATGATGCTTCATATTTTCGTTTCTAAATAACTGCACTAGTTTTAATTTGACTTATTTCGGCCCCACAAGTTTTTACACCGAACCTATAATACACATATTAAAGTCAGTACTGACTGACTAAACAAAGTTTATAATCATCTGCGAATTTAACTTGTAGCTCCGCACTTTTCGATATCCGTCCCTGCTCATATACATATCTCTTCTCGTTTCCTTTTTGCGTGTGCATTAACGTGCGTGTGTGATTAGGATAGAATAGTTCTTGTTTTACTCCTCATCTTAACGCATCTTCGTTCTCCTTCCGTAACCTAAACACAGACTCATGTGTAACTTGTAAATGAACCGCCTATCGCTTTAGCCCATAACTCATTTCCTGAAGGCTCTCATTTGTTTTTACCCCTCATGCCGGTCGAAGGACATTTGTGAATCTGCGAGATAAGCAAAACTATCCTGATTACGATCCACATTCATTTCCATTCATTTCCTCACTATCTTCATTGAGTCGCAGTCTCTCTCTCTCTCCTATAGTCGAATTATTTTTCTGGGAGGTATCCGTTTGCCTTGTCCTCCATCACACGGCCATCGCAGTGTTAGTTATTCATGGTAGTACTCATCGCCTTATTCGTATGCAAAGTCTAGCGTAGATACCGTTCTAGAGTCCTCAAATATCACTTCGTGTGTCTTCATTTGGGGTAGGACCATAGAGGTTAGGTAATACCATAGAGATATTGATTCCTTTACTCTATGGTAACATCAGCCTCGAGAAATCTTGCTCATGTTCCTATTGAAATTCAAAACCCTTTCTCAAATATTCGACGTATCGTACTAGGTAATAAAATCTCTTTCCTCCCTTCTTTTTCTTCATCCTTCAGTAAGTGCACTGGAATAACTTCCCCACTACAAACTTTTTTTTTGCCTTAGTCTGTATAAATCTTTATCAGAGGCTACGCTATTCTCATATTCATCACATTCTATATCTAACGTCATAATCCAATTTAAATGCCTTAAAGTTTTTACTCGCTGCACATACTCTTGCTATCTCCTCATCTATTTATTTTTACTCAGTTGTAAGCTTTCCTGTCTAATGTGTAATACTGAGTATTGTTTTTCCTTTCCTAAGTATTTATACTCTATATTCTGCCTCTATTGTGAGTCCTTTCTTCATCTTAGGAAAATGGTTCAGTACCACCCATTGGCACCTCGCCGTAATTTATCATATATATTTCGTAAGTTTTTGGATTGTTAACACTTATTTACGTATCATAAGCGTCCATTTAGTTGTTAAAACATTTCAGCCTACTTGATTTTTATCCAATATTTTACTAAAATCATTTTTCTTTGTCTTAAGCTTTCCCAGTTTAACCTGGGGTCGCTTTGTTAAGTGTTTTTGGCATAGTTTTACGGCCGCATTCCCTTGCCAATGCCAACCATTCGGGGAAATTAGTTTTAGGCCAATACGACATTAATACCCTGGGTAGGATTCGAACTTAGGCCAATACGACATTAATACCCTGGGTAGGATTCGAACCCGCGACCTTCGGGTCAGCCGGCGAGCATGCCACTCACTCGGCTAAGCCGGCCGGATTTATTAATATCATTGACGGGGAATAATGAAAGGAAGCGAACTTTATATCCAAAATTACAACAGTAGCGTGCTGACGTCAAAGTTGTTTTTACTGCGCTCTGCCTATCCTGTCTTTTTTGTTTTGATATTCTTCGCGGTTTAGTTTAATTCTTCAAGTATTTTTTTACATTATTATTTATATGCCGGGGTTTATCTTTCAAGCTGTACAAATAAGAAACACTTTCATCCAGGGTATCTTCGGATCACCAGCAATTAGCATTGGGCGATCAAAATCTTATTTCTCTCCCCGCGTACTTTGAGCGACACGACATGCATGATTTAAACCAGAAGTCACAATTTTCGTGTGGTCACTCGAGATTTTTTTAAATAGCTAAACCGGTACGAAATTCGGGTGGCCTCCGGAAGGAAGGACCCCCCGCCACCGCGTCCTCCACCAGGCGACGCGCCCCTCCCGCCCTCTTGGGCACCGTCCCCCGCTTTCGACACCACTCCCCCTTCTGCTGCTGCTGCTTCGAAGGCCCTTCAGTTCCCGTCTGCTCCGCTTGGGGGCTCTGGCGTCGCGCCGCGGAGGCCGAGACTTGGAAGGCGCGGAACAGGAGGTGGTGGGAGGGACCGCGGGAGAGAGAGAGCGGGAGAAAGAGAGAGAGAGGGACACATCTCTCAGCCACAGAGTGTACACTGGAGGCTTCGGAAGAGGACGCACCGGGGGGGGAAAAAAGAGTTGAGTCGCTCGGATATTTCGGCGGTGGCCGCGAGGAACGGCTGAGGGGAAGAGTGTGCCAGTGGGAGTTTGGCCATAATACACGTCCTCCCCGCGGAAGGTTTTGTGCGGACGGGGACAGAGCGTGGTAAACATGGATTCGTGACGAAGGGAGACCCCAGAGGTGTGCTTGTGAGTGCATGTGTGAAAAATCCAATTGGAGTGTTCGTGCCACGGTCTTCAAACCCTTCCCCGTCGACAGCCAGGGACCTGAACAAGGGGTGAGTGTCTTCCCACCAGTCCCCATTGGTTTGTTTCGTCGTCGATGGTCCAGCCTAGTGTCTTTTGAATCGGGAGGAGACAAGCCGTTCCCTTTCTCCCAAATTTTCGACAAAATATTTGCAAATCGTCTCTCTTGCCAAAAATTATCCATCATCGGTCAGAGGTCCCCGAAATCAGCGGAGACTTGATTAAAGAGGAGATTAGTAAAGACGATGGTTGCAGGCTTAACTCATGTTCACAGGCATAGTGCATTTTTTTATAATTATTATTTGTGCTATTTCAAGTCTGGTTCAGTTAGTAGGCTCTTCATAGCGGGAGGAAGGGTATACAAGGGTGGGAATGGAAGGGTAGGAGGAAGTGCAGGCTCAAAAGAACCTCTAAAAATATGTTTCAACTAGTGAAACTTAAATAGGTTCATAGTGGCTTAATGAAAAAGTTTAAATGCTCCATATTTATTTTTCTTCCTTCATTTATAACAGGAGATATAATACGAGATACATAAATATCCGTGGAAAAATGCATAGAATTCAAAGTTTTCATTTTTTCATAGGGTATCAATGCTAATTGGGGAAAATCTATCCTAGTAAACTACTGTAGTTTTACACTATCTGTTAGACTTTTTCAGTAATTTAAAATTTTTAAGAAAGCATTCTAATACTGACACCTCCACCGAAAGCAGGTCTTGCTCGCTGGTGAAATAAATGTTATGAGGGCATGTGAACAGGTGAAATTTATATAATCATGTCACTTTGTGTATTGTCACTGTGCTTCTGCGATCGAAATTAATTTTTTTTTTGGGTGGAATTTTAGAATCGTGGATTTTTTTAAACTTTTGAGCGGAGCTTCGGTCAATTGACAGTAAATCCACTCGAAGTTCAGATAATATTTATCCAGTACATATAGAAGCGGGGATGAGTATTTCGTTTCGTTTATGCTCTATTTCGTCCTCCGAAAATTTTCCGTTGTCTTTTGGCTAATCACGGGATTGAGGGTAGGGGGAGGAGGAGGAGGTTGGGGGTGTGTTTTGGAGTTTAGGTCCATTGGACGGGGCGTGCAGACTACTACAACGCATCTCTTACGACAAACTTCTCCCTCTTCTTCGCTTTCGGGTGTCACCGCACTTTTCGTTCCCCACGGAATTCGTCAGCTGCGATGACGATTCGCGGGAAATCATTGGGTAACGCCTGAAATGGTTATGGGACCACTAAAATCCACGACCGAAGGAGACCCCATCCCCCCTCCCCGAGGCATTCTCTTTCTGGCAAACCAGCACATAAATCACGGGATCTTCCCTTCCTCGTCCCCTCCCCTC
>WURS02473144.1:0-12935 GCA_011762765.2 Rhinocypha anisoptera
TTGCCATCGCGAGAGAGAGGAGGGCGGACGAGCTGGGGCGCTGTGGCGTGAAACCTGCCTGACCTCCTTCTTCCCCCCAAGGTGCATGCTTGCGAAATTTTCCTCTTCTTCCCTTTCGGAGAGTGTGCGTGCGTGTGTGTGTTTCCCCAGGGCCACCTCGGTTGCCCAGAGGAACAATCGAACCGTCCCCGAGGAGAGACTGGATGTGGTTCAGTGACCAGCGGTGCCTGGATCACCATATTCAACTCTCCCTCCTCCTCTTCCCCCCTCCGCCTAGTCATAGGGTTAGACGGAACGTTACCATATTTGAACAAATCAATTGCAGGCCTAAGGTGACGGCGGAGTGAATTATTCCAAGCCACGTGACTTTTGGTCCATTCACCGCGATCTCGACGTGTTTTGCGGCCTACACGCGGACTGGGAAAGGTTTTTGACGATTAATTATTGTTGCGAGAGACAGTTTGAGGCCTTGACTTTGTGGATGAGTGGGATTCAAAACCCATCCCCCTCGTTATAACGACGATTACGCGAAGGCTCCAAGAAAAATTGAAATTTTTTACTTTTTTGCCTGGAAAGTTATCTCTTTTTTTTTTCTCCCCTCGCAAATTTTTACCGACTTGCTCTCTCCTTTGTGACTCGTTCAATCAGTATTTTTTTAATCGATAAATTGATGACATTTCATGATATGGAGTATCGTGAATTGAAGTAAAGTCGGATTTCGGGTACGGCTGAAGATAAATTTTGGAAGGAAGTATGGTCAGTGATTTATGATCATGGAAGTCATTCCCGGGAAACAGATAAATTATCGTCCTCCTTTTTTTTCGACTTGTATGGTTTGCTTTCTTTTGTCACAGTACTAATGGATAGACTGATTTTTCTAAGTTAAGAAAGTGAAGTGAGCTGCATATATATCTATATGGCTATTGAATGACCTACGAGGGGAACGGGGAGGGTGATTAAGAGTTCGTTTCCATGTTAAATCTTGCATATATATATACTAAACTAGCGTTTCTGACATTTTTACATGGTTTTAGAGCATATGTTTGGCTGCCTTTGGCAAGGTAACGTGATCAGTCGACTTGAAATGGCAACAAGGCAGACAAAGATCTCAAAACAACTTTTTCGCCTCTCCCACAGCTATGCATGAAAATTTTTAATTTACATCACCTTGAGAAAAAGTTTTTCATGATGCTTAAATGACTTGTCGAGAGGGTTACCAAATACCATCATGGTGAATAGAACTTTTTTATTTTTTAGTCATTTTGTTTATTTAACGGAAAAACTTTTCTAGCCAACTAACTTAATTTAGGAACTGGATATCTCGAGTTAAGAAATAAGAATCATTGAGTAATTTCCTGAAACTGGAAATTAAAAGTTGAATAATAAATCATTAGAAATAAGATAATTAAGTATGGCAAAAATGATTGCAGGATGAAGTGTGTACATATAAACAAAGTGAAGTAGGTATTTTAAGGTAGTGAAATTGGGAGGTACCACAGTTATCAGCATCCATACGAGAAAATGAGGTATTAAAAATTATTTCAGATGCTGAGAAGTAAAGCATTTGTGTAAGAAAGCTATATAAGATATTCAATTAAAATAAATTAAAAAGTCCAAAAAATTTTTTGAGTAAGTTTTTGGGGCTTCATGAAATACTTTGGATTGCTTAAATAATTTTATCTGATTCATCTCTAAGGTCATAATATGATTTCATCATTTTCCCTATGGTGCTCTTTAAATTTTGTCATTTAGTTAAATGTAATTTTCTAGGTGAAATTTGTTTACATCACTGGAAAAAAACTGTAGAAGTTTGAGCTTTTAGTAGATTTTCCATAGGTAAGTCTTTTCCAGTTACTTTTAGTCAGGTTTTCAGACTTACAGATACAATTAATTACTTATGTTGCCTCATCTGCACACATATCCTCATCTTACAGTCCACTGATACCCAATGTGGCAGGACTGCATGTGGGCACCTCATTTCTCTATTACAAAAAATAAAATATTTACAAAATATATTTTTTATTTAACAATTTTTATATATAAAAATTTTACTTTTTAAAAAGTGTAGTCTTTACTCTATAGAAATAACTTCAGTTTTAATTCACATAAAAAACTAAAAAATATTGTTTATGAGGAGTGATTTCCTACATTATTTTATCACTGATGGTGTGAAAGGTACTAAGAATTTATATATCTACTCTTTACAAGTTTGCAAATCAAAAAATTGAAACGTAATGCTAGCTTTAACACCAATAAAAATAAGATGACAATAAAAAGATGATAATCACTGTAGTGGGTGTAACATAATTGGTTTGGTGACACAGCCATGCATTCATAATTTTTTTCTGTTATCATCTTTATTTATCCTCTAGTCATCCTCTGAATATGCAGTACTTTTACAGGTTTGACAAACAAACAAACGTGAGGAGAATTTTAGGATCAATAAAACCCACAATATATTCAGAATGAGTTTCAAGAATTCATATATTTAATGTTGCCAAGAGAATATCCATATGGCTGAAAACTGTCTGGCAGAGTGTTGAGGACATCTCATTTAATATTCTAGAGTCACACTTGATTTTAAGTTTTCCCAAAGAAATAATAGCTTGAGTATTTTTAACTTGCTTAATAAGTATTGAGACTACTGGTAGTAGAGGCTGGTATTGATACTTGTCCACCCGTCATTGGGGTCCTGGTTTCAAGTTCCAGTGGTGACTCTCTACCATTTGCCAAAATAGTGCTGCTAAATAGGTTTTCTGGTGGTAGCGATTGCAAGATATCTACAATTCAGTACCTATCATAGGTGAACAATGTTTGATAATCGTGACATGAACTTGATTTGAAAGTTCTAAAATATTTATAATTTGTTCCATATTTGATGGAAAATTCCTTCTCATTACATCACTTTATTATGTTAAGTGTGTGCTTACATGAATGTACATATACAATATATTCAAATGAAGTAGTAAATGAGAAATATTCCATTATTTTTTCTGACTATTCACCACACAAATTTCGTTAGTGACATCCTAAATTGGATGCTATAGTTCATATAATATCAGTTCGATTAATTAGCTGAGGAAAAACAACTGATATACAAAATTATCTTGTATTTAATAGTTGCATATCGTATGTATGACTCAATTGGATTTGTTAATCAAAGGTTGAAATTAAAACTTAGAGAATTTGAAAAAAAATTAAGTTTCAAATTGTAAAATGGAATGGTTTTTATTAATCATCCACATAAATTTGCTTCAACTGGTGTATTCCTCATAAGTTATATATTTTTGCTGGCCCTAATAAATTATGTAATGCCAATTGGTAATGCAGTTATCATTCCCACTGATTTTTTAATTATTAATACTGTTACAAACAAACTGCTGTTCATTTTCAACCAATCTTAATGGCGAGTCACATGGTTATGCAGCCATACTTTGAATAGCTGCAGTCACCATGCATGGCACATAAATCCCAATACAGTGGAACTTTGATAATTTCGAACTTCTATAATTTGAATTAATCTTTTATTCGAATATATTTATCTTGGCCCCTAGCATTTTGTACATAAACTATCTTAAAAATTCGTGACCTGACATTTTTGATGAACAGTAAATGTGATTTCTTGTAAGATATATATGTACTAACAGTGTCTAGAGAATAAAGTTACTTGTCAAATCATGAAGACCACTGAGTATTTTTTGTAACCTTTTCGTTTGATTCGAATCTTTGGACGAGTCAAATTTTTTTAAATGGTCCTCCCTTGAGGTTAGAATTATCAAACCTGTATCAACCCCTTCCAGTCCAGTGTTGGGCCCTGTCCAACGTTTTACGTTTCCTCTTCTGCTCTGATTTCGAATAACATCTGAAATTTATCTATTTATTTATTATGTTTATTTATTTATTAATTATATGTTTATTTATTTATTATATGTTTATTTATTTATTATACGTTTATTTATTTATTTATTATCCACTTTCCCACACACAGCACTAAACTAATTATGGTGGCACAATATAACAATGTATAACATTGAAGATGAAACATAACCATTCCCTAGGTGGAGGATGAAAAATCCACCTAGCCGGGATTCGAAACTGGGACCACTGGACTGGACATTTCCCCACTGCCACAGTGGCCGACATTGTAATTTCCCTAATGTAATTTATTACCACACACGAGAAATCATAAATGAGAGCAAACAAATGCAATCGACGATGGAAGAATATCTCCTGAAATAAAAATCTCCTTCCCACCTCCTTCTCGCCCTTCGCTCGACAGGTCCCCTTCGGAGAGCTACACCGGTCTCACGTGGCTGCAGCGACAGCAGCAGAAGCTGAGGGATCGTCGCGAGGGGAGGCAGACGCAGGAGAGGATACGACAGGACTATCGTCTGCTCAGCGAGCTGAGGACTTACCAGCGCAGCTCGTCCGTGTCTGGAGCGCAGACGCTGCCCTCTTCCGGCGGGGGGAGGTGGGGCGGGAGGGAGGACGGATACGCAAGCGACACGACGCTGCTCGTGGGCCACAACGGGGCGGGGGAGGACGATTGGGACGAGGGCAGGGGCAAGGGGGACGGGGGCGAGGGGGACTGGAGCCCAGAGGGAGGAGGAGGAGGAGGCGTCGTCGTGGGGGGCGGAGGACGCAGGGGGGGCGGAGGAGGGGGGCGCCTGCAAGGGAACTACTCCCTGCCCCTGAGGATCAACACGGCTGATGAGGAGAAGGTTTTGACCATGTCCTCCGAGCCGGGCTCTCCCCTCCTGCCGCGTCGCTCGGTCTCCAGGGAGACCACGAGCAGGTATGCCACGAGCTCCCGGCACGTCATCTCGAAGCAGAGGGATGACGGCGGCACGCTCAGGACGATCGGTTCTGGCGTGCAGGGGAAGGAGTGGCAGGTGGACGGGGAGAGGCCGTTCGTGGCCGTGAAGAGAGCGCACGAGCAGAGGTCAAAGGGCAGCCTCGCTTCCCTGGACGACGGAATCATGGGACAGGTGAGTTTAGACCAGGATCCGATGTGAACTTTTTTTTCCCCTCCCTGCCGATAAGTTCGGCCCCTTCGAATGCCTCTTTGTGGTTTTTACCTCTGATTTAATAAGCGGGAATAGTGCATGAACACATTCTTTATCCATTATTCATCCCCCATGTCCTGAATTTATCATTTTCCCACATATTTAGAATAGAATAGTTCTTTCATTTTGTTTTTGCTATTGAAAGGTTTTTCTCCAAGATATCTAATGGTTAATCTGTTGGCAACTTATTTCCTGAAGAGACATTCAATATCACAATTAATGAGTCATGTAATTTTTAAAATCCATTGCCATGTTGAATGTCGATGGGAATTTGCATCATCAGGAGCGAAGTAGTAGATCTCTGCAGTAGATCACTATAATTCACCGTTCTCCCATCTATCGCCTGATTAAAAGTCGAAATTGAAAATTTAAAAAAAAATCATTTTAAGTGGAAAGGAGGAGAGATTCCCTAAATTATTTTCCTTTGTACTGTTGATTGGTTTATACAGTATTGTCGTACACTGGCACATGATTTACTTGCAGTTATCAGTTATATAAAGAATAATTGTTTTTTTCTGTTATAATAATTGTTCATTCAGAACATTTCAGATCTGGAACTTTATCTTAGTGTGGTAAATCTAGGAAAGATATTTTTTAATCTCCGTGCCAAGAGTCAAATTTCACTATAGGAACTTGGATTTTTAGTGATGCCTTGCTAGAAGTTAACATGTTCAGTGGGACTAATAAAAACTCCTTGAAAATATTATTTTTGAGTAAAAAAAAAAAATGGATTCCTCAAGGTTTTCCTTGGATGAATTAAGGAAGTGGGATGGAGGACGGTAAAAATCTTTATAGAAAAATATAATTAAATATATTTTTTTATATTTGTTATATATTTATAAATTTAATTACATATCTATAAATATAATTAACAGCATCATCAGGTGGCATAGTAATTACTCACCATCGCATTTACTTGTAATGCGATGGTGAGAATCTCATTGTTTTCATCTTTTTGAGGGATAATGACTTAAGTTTTTATCATCAACAATTACACAATCACAGACAACAGCATTGTTTTAGTGCAACAAGTTGAAACAACTTGAAAGAATGGAAAAAACGTATGCTTGCCAGGATTAAAACCGATGCAAATGATTTGAGCGACCAGATCACCAAGTCCCGATTCGAGGAATTTTGGTGATGCTTCACATGACTAAATTTTGGACCTTTTTATTTATGTCTACGAGTGACGCTTTTCACTTTAAGTGTATGCTACAATTTTAGTGGATGGTTTCCATGCAAGCCATTGATGGGAGTGTGCTTCTTTCAATCATTAGCACATGTCTCGAAGTCGCGACGACAGCCTTTCTTCTTGGGCGACGGCATCGATGACATGGGGCGAGGACGACGACGACGTCGATGGCGAAGACGGCGTCGACGGACGTAGGAGCAGAGTCCGCCCTCAGACCCCAGCCTTCCCCGTGCAACCTCGCACGCCTTATTCAAATGGCAGCATCACTCCCGTGAGCACCACTGACCAACAACGCAATATTTTGGTTGAGGTGAACGTCCAAGGCAACAATAGCACTGGTTTGCCTCCCAAGAGTCCTACAACTCTGCGGTAAGTTTCCATGTGTTCTCTGCAAATAATGAACAGTGAATGGTTATTTAATTAATGAATTTTTCACTCAATCTTCTTCCTTCTTGATTGTAAACAGTTCACTTCAAAAGTAAATCTCTTTGGAAACAGGAGTGACCCAAAATTTTTTAATATATGTTGTTGGGAATATGATGACTTCCCACAGGCATGCTTGTCATTTTTGTCAAATATGTACATGGTGCACAAAACCTGGCAATTTAGATATTTCAATAGGATAAAAATATCTGAAGGTGTTTTTAATACATCTATCAGAATTCTCTGAGTCTTAATACTCTGATATCCTGAAACTCTGGAGTTTAAAAAGGAGGTGATCCTGTTTTCCTGGGACCTATAGCCTAATTTGTGGCACTTATAAAACCTATTAAAGCTGGTAATCAATAATTACACATGAATGAATGGAATTCCTTCATTATAATATCCAATTGGTCATTTCCTCAAGCTCACATTGTTTCAACAACATCTGAAAGTGAACTATTGAAAAATTAGCAGTGCAAACTTTTAACGGCTGATTGGAAGAGAGAATGGTGCTGCATGGGAAATTTCTCTTGCTGTTTCCGATTCATTTTTACATTCTTACACCGTTTGATTTTATTGCAAAAGTCAATACCGGCAGACTGTAATGGGTTGCAACTAGTTTTAATTTATTTGTAAAAGCTAAAATATCCTGTATTAGATGAATGATCATGAAGTTATTAAGGTTTCTACACCATTCAATCAAACTACTACTTCAGATTCTATTGTAGATGCATTTAATTAAAGTCAGCCATACTTAAAAGTTACATATGAGTGTTTGAGTTTTACTTCTCATCCATCCATCAGAACCAACTTCTGCCTGGGCTCAGATGTTAATGGTGAATACAAGATATAACAAGTAATGTGTCTTTGGCCTTAGATTTCTATTTATCCTTTTCCTACAAAAGAATCCCAAATCACCATCAATCCATATGCCTTTATTTGAAAATAATAAGGGATTTGTACTGTACAGTGTTTTCTAAACCTTACTGAGTGTTCTCTGCATAATGCAAACCATTTGGCAAAATATTTTTTTAAGTCTTACACAATTATTCAAGGTACATATTGTGACTTTGAACTGATGGTTGGTAGAATAAAAATCCCAAATTATTATTTATAGCCTTCATGAAAAATGGTTGAAATACTTTTATAAGGAATTTAGATTGTTTTTATAGAAGTGAGAGAATAGATCACTTGTGGTATTTCCAATCAGAAATCATCAGGTATAGGTTAAATAATGAAATCTGTAAAGATGTCATAATTTCATAAGCATAAAAATATGTGGTTTTATCACTAGCAATCACTTAATCAGGTCTAACTCAAGGGAAAAAAATAATAATAATTAACTCATTGTACGACCATATAAGTATGAACGTATTAGTTTCATCAAGTTACACAGGAAAAACACTAGAATTATTGCAAAAAAAGAAAATATCAGTTTTTAGCACTTTGGACACTAAAAAATACAATTTATATGAATGAATAACACAATTTATAAAATTTTCTATGGGATAAATTTGAAGCATTTTCATTTCATATTTTGTAACTCTCCCTGAATACAAATTGACATGTAATCACCCGATTGACACATGGTTATTCTGAATGGGATAAAACTTATGAAGAATGTAGATAAAACTTATTTTTGCACAAGAAAATTAATGTGTTCTAAATTAATTATCAAATATTGTTCTCTGCCTATATTTATGTACACTTACAATATTTGTTTTTGATAGTTTCACTGTCAAATAGGCAAAATTCTCTTGGTTATTTGACATTCATTTTAGATAATAAAAATGGCTAGTTTTAAATTGTACATAAAATATTTTGTGCCATAATCCAGGTGTTATCGGTGTCACTCAATCTTGATTTCATTTTGTCTTCCAACAGGAAGGACCGCTCTCATATGTCAGCTTCTTCAGAAACACAGCTACATAGTGGCCATCAGAGATCACACAGCATGTCAAATGGTGGGTCAACAATTCAGAGTCTTCCATATACTTCAACTTTACCAAGTGGAGGGAACAAGCAGTACTTTGCAGAGCACCAGGAAGTCAGTCCGGCTCATGTGAAATTCGTTCGTGATACGTCTCGCTTTTGGTACAAGCCAACCATTTCCAGAGAAGAAGGTGAAATTTTTACTCTAATTTTATTAATACCTTAGTTTTATGTGTGTCATTTACATAATATTTGGCTTCACTGATATTCTTACAAATGGATTATTCATAGTTAAATCATAATTTTAATATAGGTTACACTCAATGCCTTCATAAGCATCTTGATTTCTTATTTGTCATCCCATTAATGCATTAAATTTCAATCCTCTGTTTAATATTTCTTGGGTTATTGCATTTTTCTCTGTTGATTTTACGACACATGAAAGAAAACAAAACATTCTATGTATTCTGTTGCCTTTGAGACGGTCATCAGTGACTAAATAAAAATTCATTTTATAGTTTATTAACTGGAGTTACAGTAATAAATTTGTATCGCAATCACAAAGAAACATTCTAATTCATGAAAAATTAAATTAAACAAAAGCTTTTGTCTTGTTACTCACTTTTCCTAATATACCCATGGATTTCAAAGTATCTTTCAAAAAAATGAAGATTTAGGATCTCCACTGGGTCAGGAATTCCATTGTTTCTGATGTTTTGATGTCTGACTCGATCATCAGCCTCAAGACTTATGGATGAGGATGATGGCCAAGATGCATGTGGAAACGTCAGCATTCAATGGAATTCCTGACCTGGTGGATATCCTGTGAACTCCTCATCCACTCAATATGCTGGGAAAAAAATAGATCCTTCATAATCTTTCAAATAATCAAAATTAGTTCCTTGGATGAATCAAATTTTTTTTTTTTAATCCATGCAAATCATATTTAACAAAATTAAAATTTCATTCCTTATTTTTAAACAATTAACACTATGCCACTATGATTTTTTTTCTTGCAGCTATATCCATATTGAAGGACAAGCAGCCAGGGACGTTTGTTGTCAGGGACTCCAACTCCTTCCCTGGTGCTTTTGGTTTAGCACTCAAAGTTGCAACTCCACCTGCCAATGTTTCAAATCGTATGCTTTCCAATGCCAATGCCCCTGGTGATATGTCCAGTGAGTTGGTGCGTCATTTTCTCATTGAGCCAACATCAAGAGGAGTCAAGCTTAAGGGGTGTGCCAATGAACCTGTTTTCAGTAAGTTTATGATTTTAAACTTACTGTGCACATATGCTTACACTAAGCCTATGGGTGTGACTACCCCATAGGCTTATCACACGTTGATAATGCAGAAGGATGAGACTAGAAAAGTTGAAAGTATTACACCAACAGACGACAAATTTTTCCAGTGATTGAACTTTTAATTGGCCAACCGAAGGCATCTCTTACATCCAAAATGAAGTCAAATGGGTAAACTATGACTTACCCTGTTAGGTGTAAGTATAAATTAGCTGACCAAATGGCTTGAGATTGCCAATAAATTTTTTTGTGTTTTTCCTCAAATGAAATCCTTATTTTGATTTGATGGTAAACTATTGATGTAAAACAATAATAGCAGTAGGATTGAAAGTTTACTGGCATTTGATTTTGTATTAGTCAATAGAGAGTTGGATTGATTTTTGCTGGCGATTCTCACAATGGAGGTGAGCCCTGAGCTGACAGGCAAATAAAGGAAAAAAAATTAATTGCCATTAGGTAATAGAAACAAGTGAAGTTTGGGATTTGATAAACTATAATTCAAACTAAATGAGGATTTTCTAATGTTTTACATTTTCGTCTCCTCAACATTGCATTTAGACTTGCAAGTGATAAGTATTTCCTTTGTTTATTTCTCAGTTAACAAAAAATATAAGCAAGCATATGAAATATATTATGATGAATGGATTCCAGAAGAATTTATTAATTATTTTAAAATTTCTCTCACCTGATGTCTTCTGGTTATGTGAGTTGAAGAAATTACCATGATGATTACCTACAAATGATATTTAGAAAAACAATTTTTTTGCTGAAATAATGTCTCTAATAAGTTGAATTCACAGCTTTTTTTAAATATTTATGTTTCAGTAAACATAGTGAAATAATAATATGCAAACATTTTGATAGATTAATATGGATATGTCAGCATTTTTTAAGGTTATTAAATTAAGGTGAAGGATATTTCTTTTCTTGGATAGTATTTGATTGAAATTAGGCAAGAGAGAGAGTGAGCATTAATGAATAAAAGATATGCACTTTTCCACAAAAATATTTAATGCATACTATGCACATTTTGGCTTGCTAAGCAATCATCAGGTACAAGACCTGATGATGGCTAAAATCCAAGATCTTATAGAGAGCATTAAGCTAAAGACAGGGAAGTACAGTAGTAAGATTACTTCAAAGGTATGGTCTTAGGATTTAAGATACAAAAATTACCCATCGATTATTGATGTTGATTAGTTAAGAAATAGTAGTTAACACAACTCAAAATGAACACAGCAGGGAGTTTATGGCTGTTAAAAAAATAGCTCTTGCAAGACATTCTCAACTTCTGATCAAGTTGTGCTTCTCTAAATAAAATTCAACTTATGATAGAAAATAACACATGTTACGCACATAACACATTTGCTTCTCTAAAATTTAAATAACAAAAGTTATTAGGAGTCAAGAGCCATAAAAAGTCACATTTAAACCCTAACTACTGAGTACAAAGTAAAAGATTTGTTACAAATTTCTTTGGTGTGAAAACTCCAATATTTATGCTGAAAATCATTATTTTGAGCACATGCATAATTCTAAAATTAATAGCAGAACAATTTCTCGTTATTTTCATATTAAGCTTACTACTACTGCTTTTATTTTCAATTTTTTAATAGTGAAAAATCTCCAAAGTAATTTTAATAGATTTCTGTTTTTATTTCAATGTAAGATTGTTCACTTTTGATTTAAACCTCTAATTATAGCAAAATAAAATAAGATGCCCTAACTTCCTTTAGAGATGAAATATTTTATTAACGTCTTTATCGCAATGAATCATTTCCAGGTTCCTTGTCAGCTCTCGTGTACCAACACTCACTCACTGCAATGGCGCTTCCATGCAGACTTCTGCTTCCAGAATCTGAGCCATCTCCTGGAAAGTCACCAGGAGCAACGGATGGGACTATGTCCTCAAACCAAATTCTTCTTCAGCAAGGAGCAGGTACAGACCCTAAAAAAATATTAACCAATTTTCCATATTCATCATGTTCATTCATTTTGCTAGATTATTCCCTACTGTTGTAATGTGCACAGCTGGGGAAAATACCCAAGAAATTTAATGCCAAAATTTTTGTCTGGCCATTCAAGTTTACTTAGATGAGATATTGTAGTATGTTTGTCTATTAGGGTGCTTTGACGGCTATGGTCATTTCGCACCTGTTACAATCGTAGAAAAAATCCTATTGGACAAGCACAACACCCATGCCCTAGGAGGGACCCAAACCTGCAACCTTCTGGTTAGCCAGCAAGCATGCTATCCCCAGACTAACCTGGTCAGTGATGAAATATTATTATTCCCAGGAAATGTCACATTTGAAGTATGGTAGATCAAATTAGAATTTTTGACTAAGCCGTAATGAGTAAAAGGTAGTTGTTACCTTTAAAAAAATTATAATGTTACTTATATGAGGATTTCTCTCAAATTACTGCAATGGAATTGTTTTTTAATAAAACAAGTATTTACATCCCTCATTAAATGGAGATTGGTGTATGAATGCTAAGTATTTGTTCTCCTAAGGTAGGGCAAAACATTACAAACTATATATGTATAAATAAAATCATAAATTTTATGCCAGCTCCATGCATTTTAACTTTTAATAATCTGACTAAAATTTTATGTGTGCGATTTAAATTTTGGAGCAATGGATTTTAACAGGGATGAATTAAAGGTTATGCTTTTTCTCTAGGGAAAAATATTATTTCATGTATGGAAGTGTTTTCTCATTCATCATAACATTTGTAGTCATTTTGTTGGATAGCATACAGGTTGTAAGTCATATCTTAATCATTTAATTGCTCCCATCAACTGTCAATCAGTGAATCATCTTTGTGGAGCTCCTTTTTGAGCAATCATAAAATATGTAGCCCAATACAGAGATCATAAGGTCAGGGGGATGAAGATTAACGCCTAAAAATGTGATGAAATCAATGCATTTTAAAAATGCTGTTGATGCATTGCCAACAGGAAGCATACTTTAATTACAGGCCATGGTGGTGGCAGGGTAACATCCTCGCCTATCAATC
>WURS02473154.1:0-12935 GCA_011762765.2 Rhinocypha anisoptera
TAGAGGAGGAGTGGGGGGGGGTGATAGCGGCCGGGATGTGAGAACAATCAATTTGGAGTGGGTAAGAGAAGGGGGGATGGGGGAGGGAAGAAGGGAGGTCTGGCTTCCCAGGATAGTGAGAAGGATTTTTAGGGATCAATTGAGGAAGGTCTAAGAGGGTGGAGTGGATGGGAAAAGGTGGTCGTTTGTGATGGCTTCTTTCTTTCTTATGGCCGATAAGATGGTTAGTTGTTCCAAAATGTCCATCCTCGTCCCCTTCGTCTCCCTGTGCGTCATCTCAGGAATGAAATTTACCTGGTGTCCTACTAGGAACAGTGAACTGCAACTTCCCCTTCTTTTCATAGTCCCTCTTGTGTTCTGCTGCTCGAACCCTCAGGCTCAGTCCCAGCTGTCCTATACAGGCTGCTCCACAGTCTCTGCACTGAAGCCTGTAGATGCCGCTCTGGTCCATAATATTCATAGGTTCTTTGACTTTAGGGAACATGTATTTTAGTTTTTTGCAGTTATGGATTGCTGGTTCGATGCCAAGGGGTTTCAGAAAATAGCCTACTTTTAAGGAGGCCCCTCCAATGGAGTTGGTCTTTCGCCAGTTATTTTCTTTGTGGGTTCTAAAGACGAGATTTGTCTGATTGCTGATGCTTCCTGTTTCTTGGCCATCAACTTGTCAATTGTGTGCACTGTGTAACCGTTGGCCAAGGCTATGGATTTTATTATGGAGATTTCTTTCCAGCACTCTTCAATTGTGAGTTCTTCCCATTATCCTGGCAGGCCAGCCCTCCCTTCTCTCCCCCCCACCCCCTCTCCACATAGACCCATGCACAGACCATTACCCCACTCCACTTCTCCCCTCCCTCCACATAACCAAGCTTCCTCCAATTCTGCCTCCCGCAATGGTTGACTATATATTCGCTGAAATTTTCTTAATTTTGCCCTGATGCTACGTTGTAGTGAAACACATTGACCATAAGTTTAGATATGTGGATTTGCAAAGTTTCTTTCCATATCTCCATTGTCAATCTATCCTTAAGTGCCCTTCCACATTTTTAAAATGTCATCAATATACTATCTAAACCAGTACACCACAGTTGAAATTAAATTATAATTATGATTAACTAAGTTCTTTTCAAAATGGTCATGAATATTTCTGCAAGTTAGGTTGAAAGTGGAGAACCCATAGTCATTGCTCCGCACCTTCGTGTAGCGTAGCAATGAACTCTCCACTTTGTTGTTGCTATTTTCATACAATCAAATGTTAATCTACAGTTTATCTCGTAAGTTAGCCTTACTTATAAGATGCATTAAAGACTTTGTTTCTAGAATAATTTCTTCAATATTTTTATATTCTGGACATCAGATGAACATTGAAATTAAACGAATCTAAAGTCAATGATCATCACTCATAATAAAGACAACAAGCAATAAAGATGATCAAATGTACTGATAATTTTGATCTCACCAAGGTTGGCCACTTGTCTCTTTCTAGAACTCAAACCTCCTGTTTGATTGGTTGGTCAGTGGGTAGAGCAGTTAGCTATGGATCAGGGGTCCCATATTTGAATCTGGTTGATATTTCTATTCGGCTAAACCTAATATGTGCAAATTTCTGGATGTCAAATCTTCCTGGTATCTCCTCCTTCCTTGGGCTTGTACATAAATCACTCGTTATGAAATTTTGTTTCACATCTTATCTAGTGTGTAATTAATTTAGCATAACTAGTGTGTAGTAATAAATTGAAAGATCTTGAAGTTAAATGTTATAAATCTTTGTTTTTATAAGCCTACTGATCACTTCACCTTCATTTTTAATGGACAAAGAATATCTTTACAAGGAAAAACCCCTGGCAATCTTAAGAGATGGAAGGAAGTTGCTGATGCTAATATTATTGTTAAGAACTTAGACCAGATTTTATTTCAGAGAGGGTTTTCATGTATTTAGTTGTGCTGATAACATTGTTAAATGAATTATTTTATATAGACTAAATTGCAATGATTTGTCTTAAAAGGTCTACTTTTCTCTCTCATATTGTAGGTAGTGACACACGTGTATGCTTGCTGGATAATGAGACTACGGACATACTGGAGAAAGGCAATGTGGTGTTTAGAGCCACAGGGGACATTGTTTATGTACAGACTCTCAGTGAAAATTTAAACCAATCTGTCATGTATTACAAAGGTCGTCAAGATGGTGCTGTTAAAAGGTTTGGCAGATGGATTTTTTTAGAATCTGTTGAAGCTGCAGCTTCTGAGTTCATTTGGAATTCTGGTATTAATATTATAACAATTACATCTGCCTGTTGCATATGGAATGGCAGAGAAACTGGAAGGTAATTCATAGTTTTCTCTATTTAATAGAGTAAATTGAAATTTTTATTGCTTTTGAGAATATATTTTTCTGATCTTACCATAGTTGGCATGTAGGATTACCAAAATTACCAAGCCCTATGGATCACCCAAGCATATTATAAATGTATGTGATATTTAATTTTATTTCCCACATGCAACTTCTTAACTTATAGTTTGCAGATTTGATTTAGCAATGGAACCTTTGTGACATGCAATTGGGTTAGTATGCTCACAAGATAGCCCACAGGTACAAATCCATTCATGGGTTTGGATATTGCATTTATCCTATTGAGTAATTCTGCAAGGTATGGGTCAGTAAGTTAATGTGGTCTTTAAATATCTATAAAATGAATTAACAACAGCAATTCCATGAAATGGAATGGAAAAATGCTTTTGAGGAAGGAAATGAAACCTTTGCAGTGAATAGGGTTTATGAAATCTCACACAATTTTTTTTTAATTGTACTAGCATTGAGCATAAAAAAAGACAGTATAGTCGAATATGGAACATTTGTATATCCATGTGATCAATGTATTGTCATCACCAGAATCAAAAAGATTTGGTAAAAAAAATAAAACATTTTATCTTATATTAAAACATTTTATAATTAATGCTACTACTTATTCAGGTTCCTCTTCAGAAAACTGCATCTTGCCACATTCATGAAAATATAACCATGACAACGTTTTAGAAGTCTCATTGACCAATGATAAGAGGAAGAGTAAATGAAAGAGGGGAGTTAAAAGTGAGCATTAAAGGAACTGTGACAGTTGTTACATATATTAGATTGGATAGAACAAAAAGAATGTGATCTTAAGTCAGATATTGCTTTCAAGTGCTAAGTAGTAGAACTCCTTAATGTCATTTTGATCTGAAGCTAATTTTCAACAGGATGTCAGATTGTAGCAGGCACAGTCTCCTAGTGCGTCCCATTTTCGTTTGTGTTCTGACTGCTCAATTGCTTCTGTTCATCTCCATGAGAACACATATTGATCATATCACCTCAGATTTTGTTCTGTGCCAAATGACAGTTGTGGGAAAATGTATGGTGGCATGTAGTTTTGGTTATCGACCTTTATTTTGTTGCATAGTGACATTTCTTTGAGTTCTCCCTCAGCCATATTTTGTTGAAAGCCTGAAAACATGGTATTTTTGTGGCAATTGCTTTTCCATTTATTTTAACAGAATTTTTAATCCACATTCAGAAAATGTAAAAACATTAACACGGATGTATGTAATAAGGTCTTTATGTAAAGATTTTAAAAAATCTTATTTCAATTGAAAAAAGTCTCATTAGTATGTTTGGTATCTCTTGAAGGGGTAAGCTGGGTCTCTTTGTGGTGCCCTCTGAAAAAGAAATGTTTCAAGAAACTCAACTCCAACCAACAAAGAAGAAGTTTGTGGAAGACTTATCATTTCACCTTACTGGAATGTTGCCTGCAAACTTATGGCCTGATGTCATACTTCCAATTGAAACTTTGCCACTCACTAAGCATGGTAATATCTTCTGACCTCAGTTTGAGTTCATCCATTGAAATTTCTCAGGATGCCTCAATTTTTAGTTTATATTTAATCATTGGAATGTTAAAAATAGATGCCATTTCATGTTATTTATTTATTTTATGTCATTAGATGAGTGATTTTAAAATAATCAACCAACAGAGGAAGGAACTTCAGCATACATTTCAAGATACGTACATTTCAGCATACATTTCAATATAGCATTTTTGTTGAGCCTGATTGGGTGTCCATGACACCCTAACCATATGTAATCCCTAACACAACTTAATTCCTGATTTTAACAGGTTAGAAGGAAGGAAAAAAGACTTTTCAAGGAGTTGTTGGTACATATTATTATGCTCAGTCAACACAAACTCAAAATAAACTTCTTTGAAGACTGTCAAGCAAAAGAGAAATACAGACAGTTATAATTGTTCACTTTACCTAGGAAAATACTTTGCCTTTATTTTAGTATACTATCTGAGCCAATTGTTTAAACTCTGCCACCTTTCAAAATTGTGTACATAATTCCACTTATTATGTTTTCTTAGGGCCCAAAATATCAATATGACAGTGAGAGATGCTGAAAAAAATACTCTCAATTCTAGGGGATGTTTGGAAAACTACTGAAAGTAACTGGAACTTAAACTGTGCAGCCAAAGGGTTAATTATAACAAAAAAATAAAAATCAATCAATTTTGTGATATCCAAAAAATTAGTGTTTGTTTGTCCAAAACTAAGCTGTTGAGAGATCAAAAAAATATCTTTCTAAGAAACAGGCAATTTATTATTTTATCAAATATTTTTACAAAAATGAAGAGGATAACAATTAACCTTTGTTTACTGATACATTGAATCACTATTTTTATGAATAGGTACTGTTTCACTTATTTGTTAACTTACCTTCATCAAGGGTAAGGTACCACTTGGTGGTACCCTTAATGAAAACATTAGATGAAAATATGTTAATGTTTTAATAATTGATTTCACTAGTTTTTATAAATGTGTTTGTTCCACTTATGTGGATAGTAGGAGACTTTTCAATTTTTCATTTCATGTGACCTCGTTTTCTATAATTTATTCATAATACATATTAGATTTAGGGATAGGTTTATTAAGGTTCTTTAACCATTCCAACCAGTCCATTAATGTAAATAACAGGCCCCACTTGTGATATTTATTTTTTAAGAAATTGTATTGTATTCACCATTACAAAACATGTATATTTTCAATAATTTTAATTGATAATTCATCAAAATTTAGCTAGTGAAAAAATTATTTACCCAAGGAGAGTGGCTGCAGCAACAGTCCGGACCTCATACTGAGAATTGCAAATATGTACCATATAGACTGAGGACCCCAGTGAAGAGTTAGCTATAATTTGAGACTTTTTTAAATTTTTATGTTATCTGAGAATTATGAGTCGAAACACTAAACTTTTAAGCAGATCACTGGCATTTTCATTGCAATCAGTATGAACCATTGGCAATCTCCATTTGGATTAATATTTCCTTTCATAGTGTTCCATTTGGCTTTGAAGATATTAGTTCAGAAAATTATTTTTTATGAGATAAAACATTTTTTCTTTTTTTTGCAGCTCTGTGTTATGTTTTTTCTTAGCATGTTCATAATGTTTTTTGAATGGAATTATTTTTTTTTCAACTTTTAGATCTGATGTAGCATTGATGTCTATATTTAGATAATAATAGTTCTTGCTATCCATTCAAACCATGTAATTATTTGCTGCAAAGTAATTTTCATTTGGATATATGCACCTAACATGACGTGGGAGTCATTAAACATCAGGAATGAAGATTAAGGACTTTCAAATCAATTTTATGTTTCCTACTCCTCACGTACCAAAATTTAATTTTTGTACATTTGTTCATATTTCTACTCTTCTTGTCCCAAAGTTATACTAATTGAATAAATTGATCAGGACAATGATTTTTTTCACCCCGATATGACCCGTATTTCATGACATCATGGCTATATAATTAATAATTCTAAGGCATTTTTTTCCAGGGAAGGTTAACCGAGACAATTTAATGGGTAGATTCAGGAATTTTCTGAATGATAACAGGACCACAAGTCTAAAGAGGGTAACTAACATACCTGATGAATTATTGCTCAGCTTCAAGTCTTTATGGATACGGTATCTGAAAATGAACCGTGAACCATCCCCATGTGATAAGTTTCTTCTATGTGGTGGTGACTCTTTGTTGGCTCTTAGACTTGTTGCAGAACTTGAAGATTCACTGAATCATTCCATGCCTCCCATGTTTCTCATAAAGTTAATCAATGGAACATATGAAGAAGCATGTTCTTGTATTCACACCCCTCATTTGAGAGACATAGAATCTGGACTGACTTGTAGTTCATCAGTCTTAAAAGATGAAAGTAATATGGTAAGTAGCTGTGAATACAATTTTTATATAAGAATGAAAAAAGCTAAATACTCTCTTGGTAAATTGGATAATGAGTATCAACTTTAAGAATATTGAACAACAATATCAGTAAATTCAGCTTTTCCAGCTAAAATTGAAGTTATGATGATTACTTTTTTTCTTAATCATAGGTTCTCAATATGAATCCTTGTAATAAAATGGTAGAAGTTCCAAGTTCTACTAATGAAGTCATTAAGAATGAAGGATATATTGAAAATAATGCCCATACTTGTGTTGAATATTCGCGGGGGAAAGTAATCGAACACCACACTTCATTGAAAATGTCTCCTACTCTTCTAGCCATTGGAAAATCACAAAAATTAGTTGAGAAATGGAAGTATGATTTAGGAAAGTGTGTAGATGCTTCTCCTGCGGTGCTTCAGTATACAGAGTGAGTAACTAGTATTCCTTTTATAGATTTTTCCATTTAAGTACATATTTTATTTAACATACAAAAAATTGTTTGTGACTTGAATAAAATACTGTGATTTATTTATTTATTAAATGGGTTTCTGCTCTATTCCAAAGTTATCACAAAACAAAAACAACTATTTCTTTGCTTAAAATATATTACAAAATAAATAATAAAACAGAAAATATCAAAAATCATAGTTGTGATCAAGGTTTATTTTGTTTCTTATAGTCTTAAAAATAGTTGTATAGTTTAACCCTTTCGCACCGGAGCCCTAAACAGGTATACAGTCCCTGCATGTGAATGTGTGACAAAATAAAGGAAAGTGACCAAGAAAAAGGTCATCTATACTGGGGGGATGATTCTGAATGCCCTATATACGGTGATTTGTCATGAAAGGGTTAAGTACTAAAAAAAATTTGTAACCACCAGTCATGAATTTGAATGATGAGTCTCCCTATTTGCTTAATGTTTTTATAATTTGATTTTGAACTGGCTTGGATTAACAGGAAGATAAAAAAAATAATTTTCTCTTCCCTCCCAATGTATCCATAATACTATGTATTTTGATGATACACAAAATTGTGTAACCATATCAATATATTATCATTTGGTTGTTAATAATATTAATGTAATAATTGAATTTACTTTCACAGTTTAAAATCCATTGTTGTGGTAGGATCCCATTCAGGTGTTTTGGTGGCCATAAATATGGAGATAGGAGAGGAAGTCTTCCACTGTGTTTTGCCAGATAGAATAGAATCCTCAGCATGCTCGTCTCCTTGTGGTAAATTCCTTTTTGTTGGTAAGTGTATGCACCATTCCATTGGCCATCAATTTACCTATGCATACTTATGTACAGTGGGATGCAAAAGTCTTCTGACAAAGCTGATGGTGCCACTTTTTCAATGGCTTGAGATTTCATTTCTTTCTACTACCACTAGTTCCATGACCAAATCCTGATTCTTGAATTATGACTTGTATATGATGGTGATCACTCTATTCAGTATGATTACTGAAATATGCAATTCATTCTAGCATATTTCTCGAATAATATGATAATATATGGTTAGTCATATTCGTGGAAAAACTCCCTCAAAATAAATGTTACAAAGGTTATATTATTGTATTTTGGGCATTTATAGTGTTCATTAGCACTCACAGTCTTTAAAAGTTGTAATTAGCCCTGTTCTAATTACCCTGCATTGCTCAATTTCTTTCTGGAATGCTTATAAATTGGACATGAAACACTAGCATGAATAGTGTATGTAAACTTGTTTGAAGAAATTTGAAAATCGTAGTGCACAGAATGCATCAGATTCTGTGGCGTATTGGAAATGGTGTGTAGGATGGGTGTGTGAGTGGTTGGGGATTTTATCAATTAATTATTTTATCTTCATTTTCTCTAATGAAATAAGCCAAAGATTAGATTTAACAATCTTTGAAATTATTTTTTGCTGCCACTAGACCTCCGACAATTTTAGTAGTTGAGAATATTTTCTGCCTTAAAAGGATCAATCCAATTCAATTATTGTTCACAAAATGCAAAAATAATATTTTACAGGAAATATTCACCATTTCACTAAAGTTTTGTATAATATTCTGCTGCAACTAACCAGAGAATAATTTAAATTCACTGAAACCATTACATTTAACCATCTTACATGAAGTAAGCACAATACAAGACAATAGATTAGTAGTGGCTAGCTCCCAGCTGCTTTTTTACAGTGAATCCAGGGCCAAGGATAGGTTATTGTTCCATACCGGTATCTAGCTGGGAACCAAAGAGCTCATCCATCAGGATCCTCTTCTTCACCATTCGGGCAAATATCTGGGTGGAATCTTGACCAGTTTTTATGGCCACATACTGTAACCACAAGACTGTAAGAATACATCCCTTGCAGACTTGGCTTTTGTTTTCAGGGTTGTCTCCCAGCCCATCTAGTCACCTCCAAAAGTAAGGGATACTAGAATATTTTACATCCTCCTACCCAAAACAGTGATATATATATATATATAAGAAAATCCACTCTTAAGTATTTAATAAAACCAGGAATATTGGAGTATTTGGCATGTTTTTGCTGCTATCTCCATAATAAGATTTTCCTCTTTATCAGTCTGCTATTAAGAGATGTGCTGTCCAATTTTAAGCATTCGTTGTTACTCCAGACTCATAATCACACTCTGGAATTCTCATGCACAAAAATTGTTACATTATTGGAAAAAATAATTCAGTGAAGGTGTTAACGGGGAAGTTGAGTGTATGGATAGATATGTGGAAAATAGGCATTGGTTTAGAAAGGGAAAGAGACGGTATTTGTTGGAGTCAGGAAGGAGTTTGAATTTTTTTGTGCATGTGCACTTGAGTTAAGTAGTATGAAGAATAATGGGAGAAAGTGAAACAACAAGCTATCACTCAAGAGAAAAGCAACCTTTCACTTACATCTTTTGGTTCAATGCTAAACTAATTCCATTTCACCCTATAAATATTAGTTTTATCCCTTTTTTATTTATATTATTGTTCTGTTCAGTAAATTTTGAAATGTCAAATATTTTTCTCAACACACTTGATGCTGTCTTATATTTTCTAATAAGTTACCACCCACAAGCCCACCTGTGTTCTGGTTACAAATGAAAATCAAGGCCTTTTAAAATTAAACTCTTTTGCATTATATTTTTGTTTCTTTCTTCTTTCAGGGTGTTATGATCACTGCCTTTATTGCATAAGTGTGCCAGAAGGAAAAATAATATGGTCTTTCAAATCTGGAGAAATGGTGAAGAGCTCTCCTCTTGTAGTAAATCGTGGTACAGCAGTAGTTTTTGGCTCATATGATGGCTTCCTCTACTGTATAAGTATTAAGGTATCATCATATTTCATAGTATTGTTATATTTCATGATTCGTAGCACATATTTTACTGGATATAGGTAATAATTTCATGCATGTTTGTATTATGTGTATAATATTTTACTTGAATGTTTTAAATTTGTACTCCAAGTCCCTTTGTAATAGAAATATCAGATATTGCCACTCTAGTACCATTTTTTAAAATAAAAATACATTAAAATAATCTTATCTTGTATATTGCTGTTTAGTTTTGTTTTATGCTCAACAGTTAAACATGTTACAAATTTGATAATCGCACAATTGGACATTTTTTAAAAATTACTGGTAATTTGTAATTCCATACACTGATATGTGAGTCTCAACTCACTTAGGCTATTTAGACCAAGATAAATGTAAGCTACAAAATCAGAGAAGTGATTTCATGTATATAGAAGTGTTAGTATGTTATGTTAGTTACCTCTGAAAAAAATGATTTTAACAAGGCTCCTATTTTAGATCATAGGAAATTCTTTATTATTCATAAAAACAAGCAGTATTGACTGTTAATTTGGTTTTCATACTTTTTACCTGTGCAGTAAGAGGTAGTGGTAGGGGAGTTGGTAGAGCACCTGGTTACTAATCAGGGGACCTGGATTCAAGACCCGGTGATGTTCTTGAACAGCTAAACCCTAGCTGTGTGATTTTCTCGAATTCACATCTTTGTGGGAAACTTCAAGTGGTACAGGGAAGGGAACTTCCCCTCTCTACCCTGGTGTGTAAATTTTCAGATGCAGTTGGGCTTAAAACTAAGTGCATATTAGGTGAGCTCTGCCCTCACCTATCAGATTGGCCTTAGGGTTAATACTGTGCATTTTTTGTTAAATCAAGCAAAATCTTTCAATTTTACTGTCGGCTGACTATTAAACATATTCCACTTGACTCTTACTTGCTCTCTTCAAAAAAAAAACACAGTATTCAACCTGAAGGTTGTATGTTAAGTGAGGGTAGAGCTCACCTAGTACTAAGCCCACAGCATGTGGAAATTCACTCATCAGGGTAGAGGGGCCAGTTCCTTTCCCTGTGTTGCCTGTGGTTTCCCACAAAGATGTGGGACCCGAAAAATCACTCAGCTTGGGTTTAGCTGGAGGTGTCTGGAGTTGTCACCGGGTTCGAACCCAGGTCCCTCGATCAGTAGCCAAACACTCTACCCACCAGGCTACCATGACCTCCCTGAGCTCTTTATGAATCCCAAAAGGCTAAGGAAAAATTTCCAGAATCACACTTTTCTTAGAGACATGATGACCATAAAAATTCACAATTCATGACACTCAAATGGAATTACATTTAGGAACTTCTTCCTTAAATGCGTGTCAGATTTCTATAACATGATCCTTGAGTCTAGATAACTGAGTCTTGTCAACATCACATGTCATCCCTCCTTCACTATGGTTTTGCTGTTTCTTAAGAGTTATTGTTGTGGTCACATTACTGAGAATTTACGAAAATAAACTAAAGAAGATAACTCCAAGAATTTTTTAGACTTCTTGGGAAGTACATTACTTAATGCTCAACTGCTAAAGGTTACTTATCCACCGAGTTATTTAAAAATAAAAGAAGAATGCGATCCATTTTGCCTTCACTGAGGCATCATTTTGCAAAGCTGTTCAGTTTTATACATACCCAAAGGAAATCAAAACAACTTAAGTAGGAAGGGTGTGTTCACATGGGCCCAAGGAAAAGGAACAGAGGACTTATGTAGGTAGGACAGGGAGATAGTGATAGGCTGTTGGTTACTTGAGTGAATGAAATCTAAGTGTCTATTACAAAAACAGATTTATGTCAATGTCTCTTTCTGAAATTTGTCTTCTATTAAAAATTATGTTAATTTGGTGAGTTATGTTTGTGATGATATAGATGTGTAATACCATGGTTAAACTTTGCTGCAGGGTGATTTACTGTGGAAAATTAAACCCCATGATGGTTCAATATATTCATCCCCTGCTTTACATCATGAATCATCCAGGATAAATAACTTGGTTGGAGAAAATAAGACTCAAAATATTAATGTGGAAGGCTCCCAAGCAACATCATTCAGCAATGGAATTATACTTTTTGCTACACTTAGTGGAATATGTGCTGCTGTAACTGAGAAGGACGGTGAAATTATCTGGACAAGTGATCTTAAAGCTCCTGTATTTACGTCACCTTTGGTTTATGACAACTATGCTGTATTTTCCACTGTTAAGGGAAGAGTGACCTGCTTTTTGGTAAATTCTGGAAAAATAGTAAGTATCTTTTAATATTTCAAATATTAATAATAGGATTGAAGTTCTGGTTGATGTTGGTACATGACATGTTTCATTAGTGATTTAGGGGATTATTTTCCAAATTATTTCACTTGATGATTCAGTTAAAAAACTAATCTTCTATTATGTCCTTAATTGAAATAAAGAGTTTTACTGGAGAGAACCAGTTATTCACTTAAAACCAAGCAGAATTTAGCATGTATGTAAATGAATTTTATAGGCCATTATGGATGTATGAATTACAAAAAAAATACAAAATATCTTTCATCACTAACATTTATATATAATTAATGATTTAACTTAAACACATGAATTTATATTTATTTAGTGCCATACTAGCTTATGATAAAATTATTTCATTTGCTACAGTAATTTTTTTTTCAATGCTGGTGATAATATTGCCAAGACTTACTTTGTTTCTTGTTTTGTTAGTACAGAATAAAGTACACATTGTACTATCTTTTCTTATGCTCAGAATTAGAAGAAAAGTATTGTCTCTTTTATAGTTATATTTAACTTTTCACTGCAAAGATTTTTGTTTATACTACAGTAGAAGTCCGCTATAGCGAGAATGGCTTATAACGAGAGTATCTCTATAGCGAGTGATCGTTTTGCGTTGGTTGGCCCACGTATTAAAACATTGGGAGTCCTGCCGGGTATTACCAGTGGCACTATCGATATAGCGAGTAGATTTTGCCGTGTTTGCTGATTGGGTTGCATAACTCGCAGGATTCAAACACTCATTACATTGTCATGCCTCGCAAATCTACATTGTAAGGAAGGCTTTACGAGAGACTTCGTGGCGATTTTACAAGACTGTGATTTTATGCCACAGACGTTTCTGGGGAATGACTGAACAACTTATTTTGGAATCTGTGCTACAGTCTGTCATTTCCTGATGCTACGATATTTCGTCCGTATAGCTGATCGATCAGATTTTAAAAAAAACATGGAGCGGTGAGCTAGACTTGTAGACAATGCTGGAAAAGGTATTAGTTGAAGGTCAGAAGGGGAGGGAGAGACTGACAAGCAACAGGGTATACTAGCCCTAACAAATAATCATCTCATGGAAAATGTCAACTGTTAAGTTAATAATTGTCCT
>WURS02473164.1:0-29412 GCA_011762765.2 Rhinocypha anisoptera
CTGACGGTTGATACCTTCCAGTTCGTAAACGAGAGCATTATCTGTTGCTCGTGCCAGGAAAGGACCGAAGAACCGTGCACACCTGGCACAAGCTGACATATAAGAACAAAAGTTCTCAAAATCTTGAACCAAAAATCTGCTCTGCAAACAGTTTTAAAAATTACAAACCCATTTTAAATCGTATTCTCAAAGACAGTTCCCAAGCAATCTGTTCCAACATCAATCTAAGTTTTCTATAACAGGTTTAAGTTAAATCATAATAGAAACCCAAACCCGTATGGGCGATTTGCTCCGATCTGCAAATTGCAACCCATCCTTAGTGTTATGACAGGAACTCGGTCAGTGAGATGGCGGTCACCGGGCGCAATGCAATTCATCATATATTAAGTATTTATTTTGGGTTTTCACTATTACTTTCGTTATTACTTTTCGGAAATATTTATGTGACTCTATAATTACTTTATAAAAGTAAGAAGAAATGCCAAATCAACCAAAAACTTATTGAGGTGCTTAGACTATGTGTAAGAAGTCATCCTCATCTTCTGAGAAGTAGGTAAGTTGGAGAAAAAGAAATCCAGCCCGCCACATGTGGTAGTGCTGTGGCAAGCTGCGGCCACGGCAACCTGTTGCCCGGCTGCCCTTAGCCTTGACTGTCACCCTCGATAAGTGAGCCTGTCCTGTGCCGCTGCTAGCCAGTTAGATTCGATAACAGTGAGCGCAAAGTGCACCGAAGACCGTTTATTTTAGTTGTGCCCGATTTACATCAAGCGCGCGCACTTGGACACGGAGACATCACCTGGGGTGCAGAGGCCGTGCGCGCTGGCCGGTCCGCTATGTCGTTGACCTCACACCACTTCCAGTGAACTCTAATGGCTGCCAGGAAAGTTACCATTTAATTTTTGTGTTAATTTGCTTCACTCAATCCTCTTGGTCAGTCGCGTAACTGTTCAAGTGGCGATGTGAGACTCGCGACCCAGTGTGAGTCGCATTTGTGGCCGCAGAATCTGTCTCAGTCACCTGCCATGAAGAGAGTACCACTCTGGCTCTTCGTCCCCTTGGTGTTTCAATGGGCTGGCATCAGTCTAGCCGGCCTCCCGCTCTATCATGACACCGGACACCTGGACAAAGTGCCTGGTGCACTTAATCAAACAAGTCGAGCTGCGAGCAGTGCTTACTCCAAACTCGAATGGATCGGCAATGGCCATCTACAGTTTACATTTGATCTTCTCAACAAGCTTGTGATGAACCATTGGAACCGAAAAACGGCCAACATAGACTCGATAGCTTTCTCGCCCTTCAGCATTCAGTCAATTCTCATGATGATTCATCTGGGTGCCAAAGGGTCGACCAAAAGTGAGATCGCGCGAGCACTTCGCCTTGAGTCTTCTGAGAACAATGTAACTTTCTCCAAATCTCATGAAGCGTTTGGACAAGCGGTACGTAGTCTACTCGAAGACCGTAACGTGAGCACTTTGCTGCATAGCGCAAACCAAATCTTAGTGCAAGAAGGTTTGCAAATCTCAAACACGTACAAGTTGGCGCTTGCACACTACCATCTCTCTTCGATTAAGTACGTCAACTTTGTTAAAGATCCGTTCTTCGTGTTGACCCAGATCAACGATTGGATCGAGAAACAGACTAAGCACATGATTGTCAATTTCTTGACCAGTCCACCTTCAGCACTGACAACTCTGATGGCAGTTAATGCAGTGCGTTTTAAAGGAGAATGGCAGTACAGATTCGACTCGAGCGACACCGAACGCGACGCCTGGTTTCGACAAATCAACGGACAAGCAACTCGGGTTGATATGATGGTGGCTCAGTTGCCTGTGGCCTTTGCCCACAGTGCTCCATTGCAGACCTCCATCATCGAACTGCCATTCAAGACAAGCCGACTGAGCTTCTTTCTTCTCCTGCCCGACGACCCATTTGGCCTCTACTCTCTACTCGGTTCGCTCAACTCAACTTCCTTTGCCAATCTCATCTATTCAATGCGAAAAGTGAACAATGGAGGCGACAAAAAGGGACCTTCTGGGGTGAACATTCGTATTCCTAAGTTCTCAATCAGTTCGACACCACATATCACGCAGGTACTAAAAAATCAATTAGGATTGAAAACGGTGTTCTCGGGTGAACATGCCAACCTGGAAGCAATGTTTAGCAAACCAATGGCGCCCATCTACATGGGAGAACTGTTGCACAAGGCAGTGCTCAAAATCGACGAGCAAGGCAGCGTTGGTGCCGCCGTAAGCAGTTCCTCGATTGAGCGTGTAGGCACCTTCACAGGACCTTACTTCGAAGCAGACCACCCTTTCGTTTACTTGCTTATGGACAAACAAACAGGGCTAGCTCTCTTCGCAGGCATCTACGCCGGCCCAAGCAAGTCCATAGAGCTTGATAGCTCAAGCAAAGCCCCCGAGTACCATCTGAGCCAGAGTAGTGCAGCAAGTGTTTCGGTTGCTGGTAGCGGAACCAATAACGTCAACAGCTCAGGAAACAAGCGAAACCAGTATTTCTTTAACTTCTCCAAATCAGAACGAAAAACCTAAGATGCTATTGTGATTCCATTTGTGCTAGTTTACAACTGTATTTATTACTCGAACCATATGTCAAGTATTGTTCAAAACATAATGTAAAAATAAATTTGTACTTAGATGATCGTTAAGGATCGCGTAGGATGACTAGCCGAATGCAAAAGATAACCATGAAGAGAGAGAAAATAGAAATGTTTAACAATAATCTCGTTGATTATGCGTAACAAATGTGCGTCAGAGAGGCGTACGCGTGTCTTGGTGAGAGAAGTTAGTTGGTCAGCGCTTTGAGGACAATCTTCTCCGAAAGCTCAATCGACAAAGGCTACAAAAACACGTCAACATATCACGTTACGTTATAGCCACCACTGAAACTCTGCTTGCTTACCATTAGCATCAATTTGGTCAACTCATCGGCAGAGTTCAGTTTGAGTAAGGATTCACGCAGGGAAGCCATGAGAGCCTTGCTCAACGATAGCAGTACATAGAAGGGACGTATACCGTGCACCAAACAGCCAATCACTTTGTCAAATACTCTGAGCAACCAATCAATGCACATTCCAATGCTTGAATACTTCTCAAAACTTACCTGATTAAAAAATTTTGATGAATAATGCCAGCAAAAAGACGAGTGAACCAAGTGATGATGGGTCGATGAATGCCAATCTTGCTTTTCAAGTTCATGCTGTTGCTGCAATTTGTAATATGATTCAGAGGGAAAAAACGAGATTGACTCGTTGATTGGCATAAAATGCCATTCTTCACCAAGTGTTGATGCAAGGTTTTGTCGTCGTTCAACAAATGTTGAATAAACTTTTCGTACTAGACAATTTAATTGATTAATGAGTCAAAGATAAAGCAAGTTTTACCGTTTCCACTAAAGGTCCAAGATTAGCTTTGATTAATGAGATGAAGTTTTTGTATATCCAGTAGTTGTCCTCCAAGTTATATTGAGTGTTGGACTGTAAAAACTCTCGACATAAAACTTCGCTGATTGTCAACAAATCCATCATCTCAGCTTTCTGTAACTATTCGAATTTTTAGAAAACAAATAATAGCCAGAGTTACAACTTACTTGCTGGTTTAAATCAAAATTTAGTTGTTTGGACTCAAACAAATAAATTAGTAGAATCAATCGAGGATGTCCATTCAAGGAATAATCAACTTTGGTAGTGCTGACAGCACTGACATCAACCCAGTGCATTAGTACAAGAGCATTGATTATGTCACGCACAATCTCGCGTTGAATCTCTAGACGCATTTCGGTGATGCGATTTTCGGGGTCTGTCACATCTAGAAGCAATTGCCAAATCTGTTTGCGTTGGTTAGCAGAAACGGAAAAACGCGAAGTCAACTGGGACAAACGCGACAAAAGGTCAGGTGGTTTTTCGCGCAACAAGATTTCCAGTGACCGCTTCTCCTCAATTCCACCAAAGCCAACTTTCTCATAGTAGCCGTAACGGAAATTACGATCGTCCGATGCCATTCTTTTGTTGGCAACTTATTGGCAGATAAAAAAGTAAAAAAAATATGAAAGTCTAATAGGCCTCGAAGTAGCATTGAGTATCACAGATGTAGTGTGGATCAGTCGTTGTGGATGAGCAGTAACATGAGGTAGATTTGGAAAGTAATTGACGTTGATGCTGCCACTGTCACTAGGACAGGTGGTAACTACTCTTCGTCGCCATTCTCGTGGTCACTGGCGAGATGACAAGGATGCGCAGTGTGGTGCATCACACAACTATTGCTAATTTGGCTCGTTCCTCTTGGATCGCGATAACTTTGAAAGATCATGCCAGGTCAAACATGATGGTATCAGGGCCTGGTCATCGTGCCCCACGCGTCCGCTTGGGTCGTGTCACCGAGGGAAGCGATCACATGACCCAGGCCGAGACACTCCTAGCCAACAACCATTTGGGTTTACTCTCACTACAGTTACTAGACAACTGCGCAACGTGTCGCAGAGGAACGTGCGTGGTGGAAACTACTCGTCTATTCTACACTAGACCACTGCGGAATAATGTCCACAAAAGGTGGAGGCGACACTCTACTTTAAATTTCGCAATTAAATTAACTATAATTAAATTAATTGTTTTTAATTTTAAACTTAGGAATAATCCATTTATGCCATTATCTTCAATTAAATATGCCCAAGATTAAAAATGATCAAATATGGGCTTTAACAAACAACGTAATCTTATTTTAGTGATATAACAGCCTCCACTTCTGCGCAGTCGACTAGTGTGAAACAGTGTAGTGTTGTACCAGCTGAGTTCGCCTTTGCTTGCTCCACTCGACGCGCGCATTAACCTTAGCCCGAGTCGCACGTACTTGCATCGGTATTACATAGCATTGTTATCCTTTCAGACATTTCTTTCGTCTCTCGACACCGTTCAAGAATCAAACTCAAACTAATTAATTAATTGAAATGGAGTCGAACAATTACGTGCTGACATGCAACAAAATTGATTCAATGCTTCACAAACAACTCAAGCGGGTTGAACTCGGCAATCTCAATTGCACCGTACAGGAGTTGGCCACTAGTATTGCACAATGCTGGAAAGTTGATTCTGACACTTTTGGTAAGATTTTTATTATTTGCTCACTTGAAAATTTGAACAATGTTTTATATAATATAAACTATATATAGAAATTGTGTGTTATGGCAAATATTTGGATCCTTCGAAAACACTTGACACTTATGGCATTGAAGCAGGTACTCTGTTGTATATGTTGAAGAAGAAGAAAGAATTTGTGGAGGCTCTTGCAATGTCTCCAGAGAAGGAGAAAGAAGCAACAACATCTTCAGGACTATCAACTGAGGCACAAGGAATGTGTATTGCACTCAAAAGTGCCCTGCTTAACTCTTCTTTCAGACATGTGGTTGAGAACTTGGTCAACTTTGATAACAGAGAAAATTTGATGACTATCAATTCTCAACTGCGCTCAGATCCTTCTTTGTTTGGTGAGTCTTGTGTACTGATTAATTGTTGTCTTACTTTACTTATTCTACAGGAATGCTCACTGATTATGATCTTCTCAACTTACTGATGACTCGCAACAATATTAAGCTTCTACTTAAACGTTATCCACACTTTTTGGACATTGCTACTCAGGTCTCAGCTACTTTTCACGAAGAGTTAAACACGAATACAGCACTCAACAACATAGCTTACCGTGGTTTGTTTCCTAACTACTCGATTGATGCTATTTCGGAAGACGAAGAGATGGACGAGAGTGATGCTTCTTCGGTGTCCTCCACCAACACTAATACCTCGAATCGTCGTCCCAGTGATGGATCTTCCTTCTCTTCAATGCTGATGCAAGCTTATCAAAATCGTAATAACGCAAACAATGCAGTTATTACTCAAGGTATATTTATTTTGTTTTGATTAATGTTACAAGCATTAACGTGTATGATGAATGTAGATATGCTTCGGCAAGCCTTGCAGCAAGCAAGTACTTCGCAGTCAGGCCCAAGTGCATCTCAGTCATCTGCAAGTACCTCTCAGTCCTCTTCAAGGAGGCCCTCCCAGTCGTCCCAGCCATTCTTAGTACCTGCTCCTCCCGGACAGCCTAGACAATCGAACGAACCACCCGCACAGCCTACAACTGCACAGATCTTGATCGGTTATGCACCCCAACTAAGGCAGATGCGTGAACTTGGCATTATGGATGATATTGTCGCCATTCAAGCTCTTGAAGCCACCAATGGTGATGTGCAAGCGGCTATTAACATCATTTTCAGTGATTTTTCATAAACTCTATTATTCAAATAAATACTCTGATTGATGCTTTATTTATAATTCTAACTTTTATTTTGCTGACAGAATCTTTTCTTTGCAAATAAAATAGTGTAGCACAAGATTTATTGTAAGTGGCAATAAGTATTAATCTATGTATTCTAACTTTGAACTTGAATAATTTGAAATCAACGATTATAGATAAACTAGGTTTCAATTGATTGTTTTCTGTATGGAAGAGTGTAACCAACATTTTTCTACTATCGTTTAGTCGTTTGTTCAAAAATTCATATTTATAACGTTTTATAATGGGTTAGTATACAGATATAGTCGAGATTGACAGATTTTTGAACAAAAAATAATTGGAGTATTTCTGTGTTTGTGGATATTCCCCAGATGGCGCTGTACTCAAATAAAATCACGTTGTGAACCCCATCTGTGGATTGTCCCCTACGTTTCCTTTTCCTCTTGTTCTCTCCGCCTGCGCTGACAACACGTGTGGTAAATTTGGTTATTCCTCAATCCAACCAGTCGTTTCTGATCTCTTTTCCTCTCTTCAGCTGTCTACCATGGCGATCACTCCGGTTCACAAGCCCGAGATTGTTAAGAAGCGGACCAAGAAGTTCCGCCGGCATCAGTCTGACCGATACCGCAAACTAAAGGTACAAATTTTGTATTTTGTTTGAATCATTTGACTCATTAAAAAACTCTTCTTTGTATAGCCAAACTGGCGAAAGCCTCGTGGTATTGATAACCGAGTTCGTCGGCGTTTCAAGGGCCAAATTTTGATGCCCAACATTGGTTTTGGTTCTGCGAAGAAGACCAAGCACATGCTTCCCAACGGCTTCCGAAAAGTCCTGGTTCACAATGTCAAGGTAATTTCCAATGTGTCATTTGTATAACACTGCTAATTGTTCATTATAATCAGGAACTTGAGGTGCTGATGATGATGAACCGACGATTCTGCGGCGAGATTGCTCACTCTGTTTCGTCAAAGAAGCGCAAAGACATTGTGGAACGTGCCCGACAGCTCTCCATCAAGCTTACCAACGGTTCGGCTCGTCTCAGGACTGAAGAAAATGAGTAAACTCATTTTCTATTTTGTTTTGTATATCCAACATATAAATAAATTTTCTAACAAAAATCTTGACTTTGCATCGATTGGCTTTCTCTGAAGAGTTTTCAATCAACCCGACTTTCACTTTAACCAATCTTTACTTTTGTGATACAACTTGAAATCCACCCAAGCTTTAATCTTTATTTTCCTGCATCATTTTTAATCTTAATTTTTTCCTTTTCACCTACACAAGAATTCGGTTCGAATTTTATTACCATGCTTATTCGAATTATTGAATACATACTGACATGTGATTGGTGGTTTTTACCCCAGTGGTTTAGCTATTCCCAACACTAAAGTATTTACCAGATTTGTAAGTCTCGCTTGACCTTTGTTCGCATGATTAGAGCCATTCCAGTGGTTCGCGGCATAGTTCTCGTATTTAGATTGACGCTTGCGTGGTGTTGAAGATGGGCAAGGGGATACCGTATTCACTCGTCACAACGTGTGAATTTGTTATTTTTAAATTATCCAATGTTGAATAGCTCAGTAAGAAACTCGAATACATTCTAATGAATCGTTACTTTTCGATAATTGGTAATTTGTCACTTTTGGAGTGCAAAACTGAGAGGATACTGTAGATGGGATGGTTGAGGAGAGCAACTTGACGCGCCACTCGAGTCATTCGGGTGGCTATAGCGTGCGCGCGTCTTTCTGAAAGACTCTTTCTCCGCTCGCCCAACTGGCGGCAGTAGACAACGCCGCAGCCCGCCATCTCTGCCTAGACTGTGTGTGAGTGTGTGTGTTGACTAGCGCGCTTGGCTGGCAGAGGTAGAAGTCATCGTCGCTAGCTGCCTAGCGTTGTCTCTTGGTGTGTGAGAGGGAGCCTGTCTTGGTGTGGCTGGCCGTGTCTGGTTGCCGTTTGTGTCCGTGTGTCTTGTCTGATCATCGTACCGCGAGCGAGAGTTCGTGAGCGGGTGAGTGAGGTCGTGTTGGAGTTGTGTCGGTGTGTATGGGTGACCAACTCGAGGTTTGTCCTGGTGGCGAAGTGTCTTGGTGCCGGTGGTTTCTCTGATTGTTCCATCTACGAAGTGAGTGGCTTGTGCTGTCTGCCAGCTGTTTGCTCTCTAGTTGCCCAAGGTCTCCACTGCTCGTGGCTTAACCTTTTGTGACAGTCTTCTTTACGAAGTGTCATCGACCAAGGTAATCCCCTCGTGGCTTGATCTGGTCGAATATGTCGCTCACTGTCCTCTCCCACCACAGATCGTGGAATATTATGAATTGTCATCACTGACTACTGGACAGAGCGTGGTGTGAAACAATACCGTCAAGGGTTTTAACAGTATTCACCTGTCTGTGACGTGATTGCACAAGTGCTTTTCACCATCATTCTTGAAGCCATTCATCTATAACAGAGAAAATACCCATTCTCTACCTACACTATAATTGGTTTCGGTTTACTCGATACCAAGTGTAATCAGGATCATCAGGACAACCAATCATGTCGGACGACCGTAGCGGCGACGATCAACAAACATCGAGCAATGGTTTCGATTTATTTCTCTACACATTAGAGCTTTTCATGGCATGCCTTACACTTATAGTATAGATTTTATATTTCCCACAACTGTCATCTTGGTCATTGTCACTATTTTATATTGTTATACCGAGTTGGTATCTATGCTTGTTTTTGAAGGGTCCAATCGAGTCAAAATCAAGGGTGTTTGGTTGATGACACGCGACTCAAATCCATTGGGCTTCAAGGACCAAATTGTTGTCTGGTGCCCAATGGTGCTGTTTGTTGCTGTGTGAGTTAGCACTGCAGGGGAGCGAAATTCCAACTCGAGCTTGGTCGAGATGCGCTTGCCCGACACTCGACTGCTGGCTGGTGGCCTCGGTGCCGCACCGCCCTACTATAGTGTGATCAATCCGCGAGCTAGCGCCAAATCACTTGTCTCCTCATAGATATATTCCTGAGGCTCGATTGCCTAGCGGAAGTAGACGTATAGCAATAGAGTGGCACAAGAAAAAAGGCGTGCGACTGACGTAGAGTGAGTGCGCGCGCCAAAACCTGGTGCTATGTGGCGGCCTCAGCAACAGTGGCACTTGTCTTACATTCAGTCAATTTAGTCACACACTCTCAGAGCCCATGGTAGTAGTAGTTGATCAACAGACAGCATGTGACTCAAAAGCTAGACTCGTTACCCGAGCACCCTGTATCCGACTGTCCATTTTGCCATTCGGTTCTCCATTCACAGATGGCGCTTGAAGTATTGAATCAATTTCGAATTAGAGCTCACGATAACCTTTTATAGATAGGCCATTCATTTTCAAGTGAGAGGATACTGTTGTTTTCTGAGATTACTATACTAGTACTAAGTTTAATTGCTTATTATTGTCATAGTCTCTTCAGCAGGAGGTGACCAACAAGGCCAGCAAAATGAACAGGAGCTGGCAACTAAAACGCTTTTCATTCAACATAAAAGATTCTATTTGGATGTCAAGCAAAACCATCGGGGGCGCTTCATCAAAGTGGCTGAGGTATCATCGGAGTTGTAATGATTAAATAAGTTATAAATGATGTGGCATCTAGGTTGGCAGTGCTGGTCGCAAGAGTCGACTGCTACTCTCAATGGCAGCGTCTCGCGAATTTCGCGATCATCTTACCTCTTTCTCGGAACTTTACGCGTCACTAGGTAAGCTGTTTGATTACATTATCCAACTAAGTGACAGATTTCTTATCATTTGTCAGGTCCACCTAACATGGACAACTATCCGGAGGATGGCAAGATTAAGTCGGAGATTATCATCAAGGACAACAGGCGATACTTTCTGGATTTGAAGGAGAATCCTCGTGGTCGATTCTTAAGAGTAAAAGCAAAGACAAGTTGCACATATCAAGAGATTAATTCTGTTTTGATTTTAGGTCTCGCAGTCGTTCACCCACGGTGGCTCTCGTACTCAGATTGCAATTCCCGCCCAAGGAATGATTGAATTTCGAGATGCTCTCACTGATCTGCTCGAGGAGTTTGGCACCGAGGAAGGAGGTACGCCAAATGATGCATTGTCTCCTACGGCAGCATCACCTACTGCTTTGGCAGGCTTCAGAGACACCTTACCTGAGGGCACCAACTTCCGAGTGGAGAACAAAAAGTTCTACTTTGACATTGGACAAAACAAGATTGGAGTGTTCATGCGAATCTCGGAGGTTGGCTAATGCACGCGTGTGGTTCACATAGCAGACTAACTAGCTTTGGGTTGTTGCAGGTGAAGAGTAGCACACGTTCGTCGATCACCATTCCAGAACGTTCATGGGCTCGTTTTCGAGACATCTTTGCGGACTACGTGGAAAAGATGAGTCCTAGTAGCGCTGCCAACGCGGAGGAGAAGTCGAAAGAGCCACGCAACGGCAACTCAAAGTGAGCCACGCGTCGCTTCTGCCCGACTGCCCGACCCTCCTCACCTCTGCTCGCCCCAACTCGACCCCACACTCAATCCACATGTGCGATTCTACCGATTCTACCCCGACTGAACCACGTATGTCACTCACTTCATTCTCTCCTCCACATCTTGCATTCTTTATCCTTTTTCCATCATTCAGTAATGGATTTTTCGGAAAATTTGTTTGGTTATTCTTATTATTTTATTGACAAATTATTCTTTTCTTCTAGTACTTATTCTTATGTATTTGGGAACTTAATTTAACATTATTTTATTTTGTAAATTCTCTAATTTCATTTTTGGATAGATCATTTATTTTATCGTTCTGTTTATGCATGATTTTCTTTCTTCTTGTCTTGATATATATATCTCATGAATATTATGTTTTTATTTTGATTTGATGATGAGAAAATCTGCCGATAAGGAGTTGGAGTACAATTCAGGCTTTTCGCACATCTTTCTCCCCACAAATGCGTGTAGTATCTGTTCACAAGCGATTATTCTTTCCTGTGTTGCCACACTGCGATTTGAAAAGACACCCAAAACACCCTAATCAACCCAAAATGCAATCTCTTCTGTTTTTGTTTTGTGTGAGGAACAAATCAAAGGAACTTTCACAAATGTTGAGTGCAAGTTACAAGTCTGTTTTTCTTTTTGTTAACTGATGCTGATAGGTCTATCTCTCACCCCTTCTTTCTCCCCCTCTCTCTCTCTCTCTTTCTTCCTCAATGTTGACCCCCGGAAACAAATCTCTGAATTGTTGATTGATTATCTGTTATGGCTATCACCTTTGTGCGTGGGATGGCCTCGCTCTGCCCTCAATGTTCTGCCTCTCCAAAGGTCACCCTCTCCATTCGATGATGGTGGGATTATCTCGCGTTCACTTTGCTCTAGACATGTTCATCTTCACTGTTCGTCCATCTGTCCATCCTCTCCAAAATCTATTCTTCTTTTAATGCAAAATCTTTATTTCTCACCACAGCGTGTTAGGGTTTCCAAGCTTTGGAAGTGTTTCTGTGGATGTTTTGACTTAGAGATTGCATTGTTGAGACCGAAGGTTGCTTGATGTCAACTGCCCCGTATTTGACCCGACACGATGCTCACCTACCACGCTGACCAACACTCCCTTTTTATTTAAATAGTTAGCTTTCAAATTTGTGCACCCCCACTCATTGATCAATTTTTAATTTGTACTTTCTGTTATTTTCGCTTTTTGCTCGAAATTGCTGTCGCCTGATTTTTCTCGGTCTCTCAATCCCTTCTCCGCTTCCTATTTATTTCTCTTTTCGCACTCCCAAAAATAGTAGTGCAACGGTGAAAAAGTCTACTCCAAAGTGAAATAGTACTGCGACAAGCCACCGAGGGAGACAAAGGGACGACCCGAACACAACACTACCGGACACACAACCTACACCAAACAGTGACAATTAATTATTGAATAATTAATTTATAAATAATTTATTATGTTTATTTTATTATATTATCTTTATTATAACAACGCGACGATATGACCATTATATCAAATTGAATTAAGCTGTTATATTGAAAAAATTAAATTCTTTTATAAATCTACTACGGGGTTTGTTTGTTGGGAATGGAATTTGAGGCATTCAGTTAATTTAAAACATCATATAAAACCTCAAATATTTGTTTATAAGCAGCTAAGAATTTAAACAAAGTCAGATAGAACAAAAGGTTTTTGCATGCATCTATCTGTGCAAAATTTACTGTGAATCTAATTGTATAAATACGCTACCTACTTAGAAGTAATTTGTAAGAAATAATTTGATGGCTAAGGTAGATGTCGACAATGCGAATGAGTGTATAATAAATAATATGACTTGAAGCGTACAAAATTAAAGCTAGTAATAACTAAGTATTAATTCAACCGTAAACTTGTATATTTATCATTTTGTCGCAAACTTTACAATAAAAAATAAAATACCACCTGGTGCTTAACTTGTGTAGAGTGATTGTATGAAACAATGTTTTAACAAAACGCACCAATACTGTTATAATTTGCATAATCGCCATTGGTGATCAAGATGAATGGAGTGAGATTGCAATGCAGCTGGCTAAACTGACTGGTGTTCTGACTTCTTCTCGATTGAGAGCTTGAGGAATTGTATTAAATTAAAGTGACCTAGTTTCACTTGCTTGCACTAGTCGCTGGCATTACGCACAATTAGGAAACTAGTGCCAGGCGTCTTTTGCGACACTCTGGCCACCAGAAGTACTTTGACTTCTCGTCGCTTAAGTAGCCTTTCAAGGGAAACAATTCAATAATCTGTTTAAAAGATGCTAAAAGTCACTCGACAATCGTTTTTCGCAAATTTGCACAAACAAGGGTCCTTAGGTGGTGTCTCGATTCTGCCAGTCAGCATGCTTGTGGATCTAGTGGCAGCGACATGTTGCCGTTAGGATGACTAACTGTGTTTGCATGAGTTTATTCACACAATACTTTGGATTGGTGCTTTCAAATTACCTGTACATTACACAGTATTGCTATTGAAATCATATGAAACTCTCGTATGTATAGCATATAAGCGCCCATTGTATACCTATTTGTTTTCCTTTTTTAAGAAAATGCACTATTCTTGTCTAAAACTGCGAGAAGACAAAAACGACAAAAAAAATTGCGTGTTTATTAGTTGGTAGATTCATCCTTATGGAAGTTGAACTAGTGGTGTCTTTGATTATACCTTAATTTTGTATTTGTTTCTTTCTCCATCTTATTCCGTTCGAAGCCGCCATGAATAAACCCGACGATTCTAACACGACCAACATTCTTAAATTTGAAGTTTCGGCACCTCATCTTTGAGAAAACCGGAAAAACTCAAATGCACTTTGAGGGAACGGTACCACATTGCAGGACTTTAGTCCCAACTTCACCAAGGCACTTTGACATATCTGAGCTAGACAAAAATAAAACTAACTACAGTGGTGCTTCAAGTTTTACTCGCTTCACTTTTCACCAAATCATTGTAAACAGTGTAGCTTTCACAATGCATAAATCGAACACTGTCTAGTTCTCTCTTTGTTTCACTTTTCCATGTAAATTCGTACAGTAAAACTTGAGGCAGCACTGTAATTTATGCACTATTATTTTTCGAAAGACCATCGTCACATTTTAATTTTGATTTTCGATTTTACACTTTTATTGCGACTCACTTTAGGGATTTGGCTTTGACTTATCGACGGTCCACTTTGTGCCTACGATCAGTGGCGCTTTCTGTCACTCAATGTCGCTATTGATAATTCGTGAATTGTTGCAATTGATTTGGCTGGAGCTCGGTAGAGTGAGCGATCAGCTAGTGGTCCCGGGCTGACCTGGTGCCATTGCAAAGGTGTTCTCCATGCTCCACGCGGCCTACTTCGAGACTTGCTTTGAGCTAGCTCGGCTCGCTTTCCATCGCCCCGCCAAGCCAACGCACAGCACCGCATGTGTGGCCTTGAACGAGCCGGACAAAATGTCTGGGATCGCTTTCTGCTATTCTGTGTCATCAAGCGCGCCCGCGTGGCCTACCCAACACAACACACGAACAGCTGGTTAGTCGTTTGCGACCCGGTGACGATGCCATTGCCTGCGCATTTCCTTGGTCTATTGGCTTGTCTGTTTCGTTGCACTCAAGAAAACGTGCCTTTCGGACGCTAGATTGGCTTAATTGGGCAGCAATGGCTGGGCTTTTAGTCTCAAGCTGCTTGGCACTGCATCTGCACACAGGATCAGTGGTGGGAGAACATATTCCTTCCACACTGTCAGCTTGTTGGCAGCAACACATAAATAGCATTAGTGCAGGTAAGTGTCACACCAGGGGTTATTTGTTGATTTTACTGAGTAAAGTCATGTGGATCTAAGCCTGTGATGGCACGAGATTGATTCAAGATTAAAAAGTCAAAAGCTGACAGCTCTACAGTGAAAAGTGTCTGGAAACTCACTTATTTGTTTTTATTTTACATATTAAACAAGCAGAATTGCTGCTGTTTAATTTTGTTGACGAATCTTCTAATAAAGCTAATGTTTACTTGAATTCCTAATAAATTATTTAGACCAGATTACTTGAACCATAACCTTGAATCAAACTAAACGGATTTGGAGTGTGGATTGAACACAAGAATAGCATCGGTGAAAAGTCATATCTAGAGCCGCAATCTGCTTCATGGTCATATCACTAACCCGGCATTCGATTTGATTACACTGGTTCCGGGTTCGGGTGATGAGCTGCTGTGTCGAGGTCACCATTGTCGAGCCCGGGCATAGTGGCGCGTCGAGCTCAGTCCACCCCAGGCTGCTCACAGTTATCACTTTCGGTGCCTGGTAACTTTGTCAGGGTCACCTATCAGAACCGTTATTAGTTCACGTTCACAGAAACCCAGTTCATAGCAAACCCGAGCCTGGATGACCCAGTTTTGGTAGACACACAGCACGCCGACGCTAAACAACCGACCGGCCTGCCACCCGCGTGCGCCCACCAATCCCTCATATGCCATGCTTGCTCCATATCACCCTCACCGCGCTACCATCAACTACTAGGACCCGTCAGTTTACCATGTAATCCTAGCCCCTCCACGCTTGCAATCATTACAAACCCACTATCGGCTTGACCAATGCACTTCCACTTAGATCACATGGTAAGTTGTCTGCATTTCAAGAACATTTTGGCTTGAGTCAGAACTGTCATAGCCGGTCTACCAAACACTGTTTTTATGTGGGCTTGCTTGGCTGGTGCTCTCCCGGGGTTTAATGTGATCCAAGGCTAAAACACCTACATTACAATAAAATACAAATGAAAAGAAGAGTTATGTATTTTGTACTCTACAAAATGTTTGCTGTACATAATACTGGGGGTAACGCAAGTGTTGGGTTGCCCAGTAATGTTTACTTAGGTTGGGTGTGGTGCGTCCACCAGTGCCTGACTTGCCGATCGGGAGCTCAACATAATCCATGTACGGTACCGGCATGCGCTAGAACGGCGCAACACGGCGCTAGAATCTAAGACAATAGACCCGCAAGCCAGTTGGCCAACCCAGTAGCAATCACTGGCTCATCTGGTGCCCCTCGTGACGTCGTCGTGCTTGTCCATGGCGTATATATGCTACTCACTGGGTAGCCCAACATTATCCTCTCACAAGCAGATTCATATTCAAATACTGGGAAATCTTGACAGGAGTTACTGAGATGTTTTAGCAAGTGGACAAAGGAAAGGGGATTTTCAACGAGTTTATTTCATTGAATCAGTTAACTCAATTATGTTCAATCTGCAGCATACTTTAGCTGCAGGCTAGTGTTGGGCTTTCCACTAGCAGCGTTGTGGAATGAGATGTGCTGTGGCACACGGGGGCCGCGTCCCACGTCGAACTTGTATCAAGCGAGTGCCCACGGCTCCCTGAATTTGCTCCGAGCTTGGCTTCACTATCTATTTCGAAGAATAGTACTATAGTGGAGAGTGAAGGGATATGTCATAGAACTTGATGTGTGAATCGCCCTTGTGTCCCGGCTGTGTCACCTAAGAATTCGTCACTGGTCTCACGCCTATTTGTTGCCGATGGGGCTTGAGCAACTCTGCCCATCTCGCGCCACTCGTCATCTTCTTGTGCGCGCTTGCATAGATTAGGCGACAGTCTGCCACCGACGCCAAGCGCGAGCACTCGACACAGTTTCGTCTGTCTCGCAGTCTGTGCCAGTCACTCAGTCTATATGGCCGCCTGCTCGCAAAGCTTCCGCACACCAACGGCATGGTTAAGATCTTGCCATCTATGTTCATCTCTATTGTCAGTCTGAATGCCAATGTACTTTTCACCGTCAATGTGAATGCCTTGTTCAGAATGAATGAAAGTCCAGATAGCTAGTTGGATCTGGTCGAATTGTTTGCGCAATAGTCTTGAATTATCTCCGAATCATTCCATCGTCATTGAGTTCATCATCAAACACTTGTGCCACACTGCATTGTTGAGACTACTGGTGTTGGTCGGCAACTCCACGTGATGCAGTGGTAGATCACATCAGTTGGCCACATCGCTTGCCACCGAACACAGTGATCATTTGGGCTCGGCCGTGCCAACCAACATTTCTCCTCGGTGTAGCATCAATTGCCATGTGCCACTGCCTGCATTCTAGCATCATTCCATTTTTAGAATTTTCTTTGTAACTTGTCATCTATGATCTCTTATATTTTTGATCTTGATATTGCAATGAAATCTTTTGAGAAACATACCTATTAAGGTAAGGTGATCTTAGCTTTATAGATGCAAGTAGAGATGTAAAAATGGTCAATAGAATGCTTAATCCGATTTGAATCAATGTTATGCATTCCCTTAAAGTTTATTCAAACGATTGCGTACGCCGATTGGTAGGTTATTTCTGACAGTTTTGGAAGCTTTCATGGTGACACTACGGAAAAGCATAATTTAATTGGACTTGATGTGTGCGGTTGCAAGTGTTGCGGATTGAGCAGCTAGGTGGTATTTGTGCCCGTCAACACATCGTTGTGACGAGCAATCAACACACTGACCGGAGGGAACCATTGACGTCATCGGGTTATCGAGCCACCAATTGGTTGCAAACCCATGATCGCACACCAGGCAAAGTCACCGCTACTTTTATTACATCTCTTTTCATTGACTTTGATCTATTGCCACATAGGTAAAAGGGTTCTTCGATAGACATTATTTCAACACATGGCTGTAAATAGATTGTGCTATTTGTCAACCAAATAAGTGACCAATGTCGTCAAACATGCGATTAAACACGCATTCATGGATTTTTGCCAAAAGTATTCATTATAATTTATTTCTTAACGAGCCAAGTAACATGAAAATATCTGTTGAACTGGCCATTACAGATTGGCGCAAATAGTTGTTACAAATTCGATTTCTAATAAGTGTTGTCAACTAATGACTAAACAATATTTTTAATTGCGTTAACATCAACAAAATGATGTGCTATCATTTAATGAGAAGTCTAGTAGTTTACCGGAATTAGTTCAAAAGCAGAAGCACCTGTATACGAGTTCAATACACAAAAAAATAGAAATTCTCGGTTTTGTAGTTTTCAGTGCGAATAGATCAATTTATCAAAAAGTTTTGGCTGTTGCTTATTAGTTTTCTTTGAATGGTTTTATAAAATATTGTGCAAATTACACTGGATTGGTGAAAGACTGCAGGATTTTGACTTCTAACCTTTGTCAATGCTTGCTCGCATCACTTTTCTTGTTGCACTCTGACCGCTTGGTGAATTTAAAGATTATCGATTTGGGCTGCATTATTTGACAAATAATTGCCATTAAGCTTCGGAAGTGGCAAAAAGATACAAAGATACAAGGTTGATTACGACAGGAGTGTTAACACTTCAATTGGACTCAATTGGGCGACAGTGGAATGATCACCATTTGCCACGTTCTATTCAATCCACTTTGACTTGACCTTTTGCCACTCAACTCAATTCTTATTACATGGAACCTGTGCAATCACTAACCTGTCTGGCTGGAAGATTCTACTAGTCACTGAAGACATTCTACTTGGTCTGCACAAATGCCAGTTGTGATTTGCTCTCTCTCTCTCTCTCTCTCTCTCTCTCTCTCTCTCACTCACTGCTTCGATTGCAACATCTCAGCGAAGCAATTTTAATCTCAAAACTCAATCAAGCAGCACATGACTTGGGTATGTTGTCTGCTAGCATTGTTGCCATTTCACCTTTACCAAACATGGTTCGATTTAGCAAAAGTAGGATTAGGTGGCAACAGAAACCAACTCATACTCATTCATCACTGTGCCCGCGTTCACCAGTCTCATCAAATTCGCTTACTACGGACGAGAGAAAAATGCCACAGTGTTGCGCTGAATTGCTTTTAGTGGTGCAACTTTGGTATCCTTTGGGTTGTTTTTTTGACCAATCAACTCAACTTGTTCCCTTTGAGCATTTTACTAACGCTCAACTCATCAGACTTAACACAAAACAAGTAACTGTTAGCCATTTTGCCAGCTAGACCTGCTGTCAAGTTCATTACTAAATTTTATTTGTAATTTCCACTTTGATCTCGTGACATTAGACTTAGCAATACACCATTGGTTCATGACGCAGACATATTTGGAGTATGGTTCACTTAACACTAGATGCGTTGCTACATTGAATCGAAGTGTTTACCTCTCTATGACTCTACAATTCAATTGCCCGAATGGTACTATTCAATAGGTTGACTTGAATGGTAAGAAGATGAGCGCAAGAAGCAAGCGAATGGCAGGTTTGGTAGGCCCAGCTGCAATAAGGGTGAAGCGAGGCGGTACCAGTGGTGGCTCGATTTCTTCCCCGAACCAGTCTCCCACCACTGGCTCTCTGCGCTATGGTCTTCCCACATGCGCCTTTCCACACTATGGCCAGATTACCGGGCAAATGAGCGAGAAAACGATTGCTATTTATAGACGGGGCACAAGTATTTTGGGGACTTTATTGAAAGATAGAGCCATAGTGATGAGCTTAGTACGACTGCGATCTATGACAACTTCGACTCCCACTACTACGAGGGGTTTGATTTTACCTCTAACTAACTGCTTGTGTTACAGAGAAACATCATCATTATTATATTCTTCTCTTTTCACTTTTTAACACCGGATTTAATTTTTAACTTAAATTGGTTCTTACTGGTCATTGTGAACGATCTGGGTTTTGGTCCTTTATTGTAAAGCAATTAAATTAGAGCGATAGAAATATAGAAACTGGTTGATTATGCATAACTGGTTTCAGATCAAGTGTAATCTGTGTTTGAAGTTGTTCCAAGCAATTAGCACTAGAGTCTGCATCAAAACACTTGAGAGAGTCAACTCACACCGCACAAATATGGTCGCAATTATGGGAAATACTGAATAATTTAGCTCAATTTAATTAACTTGTCGAAGAACGATTCAAGTGAGTGCAAGTGTCGGCTGTTGGTGACAAGCGACGAGTGGTGCTACTCGGGAGAGACTCTTTGAGAAGTGGATCAACAAAGTCACTGCTTGACGCTCGCGCCCAGAGATCCATATTACTGAAAAGCCCTTGAACTGCCATTTCAAACGATACCAATCTTGCCGAGGCGAGTTTGTTTTGAATCACTTATTGTCTATATTAAATTGTTTTTGTCTGGTTCAATCATTTCGGACTGAAAGCTCTGTTTTGCTTGCCTCTGATAACATCAGTATAGTCTGTTGTGATTGGTGAGTCGAATTCATCAATGGACTGGCATTATTAATCGAACATGATTGGTGCTGCATCTAATGATTCAACTAACATGCGCACAAATTAGGGCCGTATGTTAGTTGAACTTAAGTTCGCTTTACTTCTGACAAGTCAAGTGCTCTTTTAGACAACAAGATTGTCGATTCAAAGGTTTGCAACTTTTGAAAATTTTTAAAATATGATTTTTAAGTTGCCAATAATGCTTTAGTAGAAACGATAATGAATGAGGAATGTAATGAATGTAATCATTGTACACGTTCAATCAATCATCAAAGCAGTCACTATTTAAACTTTTGTATTTTACTCTGTTAGCAAACATTAGCAAAACATTTCACTCAAAAGTAATTTACGAAATGAGCAATAAAGAGGCAGTTATTTGTATTTCGAAATACTTGTACATTGATTAAAACAAAAAAATACACAATGTAGTTAAAAACAAATACACTTTATTAATTAAGCAATTTTATGATCAAAGTGTGATGAGTAGCGAAGTGTCGACTCATTGCACTTGGACAATATATATATATATATGTGTGTATACTTGATTACTTCATTATTGTTCTCCCGTCAATTTATTTGTTTAAATTGAACTTAGACTTGATTAAACCTGGTTTGATTTTGATTCTAAGTGACACAATGCTGTGTATCGAATTCTATCCTTAAATTCTGTTGAAACGCACCTCATCTTTGAAAACTAGTGGAGGATTAATTCAGTTGTAATGCTAATGATTCAAAGAAGCCCTTTAGTTATCCAAATTATTTGTTTCTGTATGCTTTAATTATTAGTGTGTATATGGTATGTCTTTCATCATTTGGTTAATTGCATCGAGAGCAGAATGGAAGAAAGGGAAAAAGAATAGGTATGTCAAAGCACACAAGTGTCTGATTTCAACATGGAACACAACTTTAATAAGTTACTTGAACATTGTCAGTAACACTTATCAGATTTCGTGCCCATGATCGGAGTAAGATGATTTTCGGTTTGACAATGTGGCACAGATATTGTACTTTTCAGTGTAGATTTTTTTGCATAAGGCGAACTAAATAATATTGTATATAGTACGAATCTCATAGCTATTTTTGTCATTTTCAATCACCATTTTGCAACGCACAATTGTGGTGGGGACTATTTTTTGACGAATTAACGCAATAAGACTGTAATTTATACCCCCTATAAATACATTTCTTAGCTTTATTAGATAGATTAGCAAAAGTGCTTTTCAGTGGTATTACTTGAATCTGGTACATTTCTGTGTATTTCTCTTCTACCCGGGAGTATACTCTAGAGAGCACTAAAAAATGGTGCCATATGTTATCTTAGTTTTCATCTCAATAAAACTATATTATAAAGTTTGTAATTGGTAAATTAAATCTCATTAATTTTTAAATTTGGCATTTTATGTTCATGAACTATAAATTCTCTGTAAATTATTCCTCAAATAGGGATATTTTTACAGTTTAATTAAATGGTCAATTTGCAATAGTGATGAACATTATGTGTGAAATCACAAGTGGAGAAAAATACCTTGTTGCATTACATGTTTGATTCAAACATAAAATCAGTTGGAGTTTGCAAATCTGCTTATTTACTTTATAAATATCTTGTATATTAGCAGCAAGTAGTGGGGACTGTGGGGTTCTATTCAATGTTCAATTTCTTATTCGTTGACAATTCTGATTTTCTTTTGACTATACTTCTCGCGCATGCGTAAATGAAAAGTTGAGTTTTTCGTTGACTTGGAAAGAGTGAAGAATGTAGGTATCTCTAATGAGTTGTACATAAAAATGGTTAGCCATTTATTTCAAGTTCAGATCAGTGCACTGCATAAGTATCAACAAATAACAATAATAGTGAGACTAACAATCGGAGAGTAGGTTTAACAAGACAAATCTTGAGTTCTTTACGTTCCAGCAGTACCATTTTGATTGGAGTATCTTCGTATGGCTGGGATAACGATGTTGCTTAGAAACTTCGAATCAACAGGAGAAAGCAGGATTGGGAAAGTAAATAGAAATAGACTAAAATTGAGAATGATAGAAAGAAGGCAAATTAAGAATTAGTTTAAGTCTGAGTTGGCTTATGGTTTGATTTTTTATCTAATTTTTATAAGATGAAATGAGCATTCAAATTCAAAATCTTTTAAAACAAATCTTCTTGTGATTAAATTAGGCATCAAAACAGATGTGAGAGATTAGTTGGTTTTATATTAGTATGATATATTTTTAGATTAGTTGAGTTTTGGTTTTTAGGTCGTGTGGATTGTTAAAGATCAGTTAGGTAGGTTAGGTTTAGGTTAGAGTTAGACAGTGTTTTTGGTTGCTATTTCAAAAAAATTGATGAATATTGACTAAGATCTCAAACCTTAAGACATTGCATCTTAAATTTAACGATTTTAAAATTTCAATTGTCAAAGTTTTGAAAATTATCTCAGTGTTTTAATTTATGAAAACATTTTTTTACTAAACTGCAAAAAAAACTAAACAATATAATAAATACCAAAAATTATTTTTTCAAGTTTTGTTTTATAAATGAATTGGACTATGATCAAGAGTTCATGACTCGTCGAATTGCGCCAATTCTACATTCTTGGCTTACTCATAATTTTTCTAAAGTCACCTGCTTTCCGCTAGGCAGCATCAAAGCTTATGAAAGAAAACAACAGGAAACTTGGGAGTAAGCCTAGAAAATGACAGGCACAATGATACAGTGATGTTTTCTGGGATACACGCAAATTTTTTCCAAAGCACTGTGGAAGGCAAGACAATCGCCCGCTTACCGCTAGGTAACGTCACAATCTATGGAAGAAAACAATGGGAAAAGACCCCGTGACCCCAGAAAACATTACTGCACTGGCAGGTTGTGTGCGCGCCATCTGTCGGCGGTTGGTATTTGGGTGGTGTGTGGGTTGCGGCGTGAAGGCTGGTGATGGCTCGTCCCGCCGCTCCCGTCACCGACCACCGAGTTGGCCAACATTCTTCCTCGAGTGCCACTCAACTCGTCACCTGGTCCATTCGTGTCCAGATTGATGTACACTTATAGCTAATCAAGTGAGTGCCACTGCCAAGAAGTGTCCAACTCTGAATGCATTTGGCAAGAAGCACGACATCTCAGCTCAACCAGCTACTGTTGCTTTGCCCGCGTGCGCATCCGCTGCTACATGCCGCCTTGAGGGTGTCGTCTGCGCTGATGACACATTGGTGGTCTAAGTAATTTTACTCTAGTTTTCACTTTGATTCCTAAATAAATGTGACAAAATGCAATTACTTGATGACTAAGCAATTACCGATAAGCACATTCTCGTCTGTTTTGGACTTTCCGTTTGTTTTGTGTTTACATTTATCATCTCTGTGTTGCTATTCAATCTTTGCTTATCTGGCGATTTTTGTTGTTACATTACAGGCAAATTTGCACCGAAGTTTGGCGTGACCAACCACTTTGTGCGATCAGGTAAGCCTTGCATTTGTGAGTGATCAGCATTGGTAACTGACCTCACAAGCAAGGTCTGGTGGATTGGCAGAAGAATGCGCAAGCACAGTTCTGTGGGAAAGGGAGGCAAGGGTGAAGTACCCGCCCTGGTCGACCCAACTGCTACTAGTGAGTCTGCCAGTGGATCTGCTCAAGTACCATCAGGCTCGGTTATCAGCCCTAGCATCAGTCCGAGCTCACCCGAGTCAGAAGGTCAATCGGGTTCACTCACCGCCATTGTCAACGTGTCCACTGTTCCCAGCACTACGAGTTTTATCTGCGATGAGCCCATTCCACCTCCCAGTCCTTTCGATCAACCTTCAACTAGTCGAGAGTTTCCAATTGTCAAGGTAACTTTCATGGTTAGTTAAAAATCATTAAAAGTGAGTTTCCTAATGTCTTCTAGGATAAGAAATCAAGCATCACAGACTATGGAACCAAACCAAAGCAAGTAATGATTCACTCTCCGGGACAAACAAAGCCTAAACCGGCAACTACTCGAAAGAAACATTCACTCCAGAGTGGACTAGATATTGATAAGAAGATTCAAAAATGCAAAGAAGAAGGTGCCAAAAGCTTTGATCTCACCAAGTCGAATCTCTCTTCTCTTCCTGTTTCCATTCGCGATCTCACACAACTCGTCGAATGCTACTTATATCAGAACAAGTTGGTCACTTTACCCAATGAGATTGGCTGTTTGGTTAATTTGGAGAAGTTGGCTGTCAATGAGAATTCACTCACCAGTCTGCCTGATAGTCTTGCCAATCTAAAAAATCTTAAAGTATTAGACTTGCGCCACAACAAGCTTAATGAGGTAAGCCCTACCGTAAGACATAGATACAAAATTAATGTGTTTCAATGTCTCTGATTAGATTCCCGATGTGGTTTATCGATTGACGTCGTTGACAACTTTGCTTCTAAGGTTCAATCGCATCAAGACTGTTAGCGAAGATATATCTAATCTTACGGTATTTGAAAGAATATAATTTTTACCATTTCTAAATCTAACTGTTTTATTTAGAGCTTAACCATGTTGAGTTTACGCGAAAATAAGATAAAGGATTTGCCAGGGGGCATCGGAAAGCTGACGCAACTGGTGACGTTAGACGTGTCCAACAATCACATAGAACATCTGCCGCAAGGTGTGTAACTTGGTTGACTTGCTTGCCATTGACCTACCATGGTGACATCTGCTCACTACAGAAATTGGCAACTGTGTACAACTCACCACTCTAGACGTGCACCACAACGAGCTTGTCGATATACCAGTCAGCATCGGTAATCTGGTGAATCTCACGAGACTTGGTCTAAGGTTTGTTCCATTGCTTGAAGCTCTTATTTTGCTAATGAGACTAATCCTCATTTAATTAGATATAATCGCCTTATTTCCGTGCCAAGATCACTAAGCAATTGCATCAAGTTAACCGATTTTAATGTGGAAAACAATTCACTATCTCAGTTACCTGAAGGTCTACTATCAAGCTTGTCGCATCTCACCACACTGACGCTGTCACGCAACAACTTCACATCTTACCCCATTGGTGGACCTTCTCAATTTTGTAGTGTTTGCGTGAGTCTCGAGTTTAACTCTATTCTAAACCTTTTAATTCAATCTTCATTTGCTTTTCAGTCGATCAACATGGAGCACAATAAGATTACCAAGATTCCATTTGGCATATTTTCACGGGCTAACAGTCTGACAAAGCTGAATATGGTAGACAATCAACTCACTTCATTACCACTGGACATCGGAACCTGGACCAACATGGTTGAGCTTAACCTTGGAACAAATCAATTGACTAAAATTCCCGAAGACATTGAACATTTAGAGAATTTGGAAGTTTTGATACTAAGTAATAACAATTTGAAGAAGCTTCCATCTACAATTGGGCGTTTGCGCAAGTTGCGTGTACTCGAGCTAGAAGAGAACCGCCTCGAGTCACTTCCCAACGAGATTGGTAGACTTTGCTTCATTTGTTTGTTCGATGTGTGCTTATCGTTGTCTTTGTAGGCTATCTGTGTGAATTGCAGAGACTTGTATTGCAAAACAATCAATTGGCTTCGATTCCACGTGCTATTGGTCACTTGACTAAACTAACTTATCTTAGTGTGGGTGAGAACAATCTGTCTGCTCTACCAGAGGAAATTGGTATGCGATATCTAAATTATACCACATAGATTATCTAACAACTAATTTTTGTTTGATTAGGAACATTGGAGAATCTGGAAGCATTGTACATTAACGACAATACCAACTTGCATTTTCTACCCTTTGAACTCGCTCTATGTGCCAACTTGCAGATCATGAGCATCGAGAACTGTCCCCTTTCGCAGTTTCCGACTGACATTGTCAATGGTGGCCCCTCTCTGGTGATCCAGTACCTCAAGATGAAAGGGCCCTACCGAATGTGATAAATATATCATTCGCGCACCGATTCTTTTGCCGCATAGTGACTAATCGCACCATCATGAACATTACTCGAATCGTGTTTTCAATTTGCTTCAAAGCAAGCATTTTTCTTAGCTCAGTCTACCAGCTGAGTGATGAACAAATCGTCGGATTCCTTCTACTCGCCCACTTGTTGATTATTATATTTTATTTTGGTTTTGCTATTTAATTCTCAACTTTTACAATCTTCCTTGTCCCTTCTTTGTATAGTAAGGCTGTGCCACTATCCTATATATTATAATTTTAAAAATTACTTTATTTTATATAATATTTACTTTGACCCGAATAAAGCCGATATGTGCCAGAGGCAAGTGTAGATCACTGGTCACCGGGCAATTGGCACAACCGATGGCACCTGCCTGCTGTCCCAATCGAACAATATCACTCCCTGTCCCTCTCCGGCATCTCATTAGTGTCCTCCGTGCAGTGATCCTCACTGTTAGTCTCTCTCTCTCTCTCTCTCTCTGTCGCAATCATTTCATTCCCAACCCTCCTATTGTTTTCTTCTGATTGTAACCCAACTCATTCCCTCAGTGTTCGACGAGTCGGACCAACCAAATTGACCTGTCGGGTCTTGCAATCACTATACTATTACTATTACTACTGTTATAGACCATCAATCTAACACTCTCGTTAGCGCCGCTCTTTTTGTTGCCCGACTTCTCTTAATTTCAAAGTACAAACAACCCTAAACAAACACCAATTTTGATTCGAATTCTTTCTCTCTGTCTACCAACTAATTTAGACAGCAAACTCTCCTCTTTAACTGTGTAGCATATTTCTCTCTCCTCTATCATCTTGAGTAGAACAGCAGAGATATACTTTCTGACCCTAACCACTCATCATCGACTTGAAGCGAAAAGACTGACAGCTATAAAAGAGTGATAGGGCATCACAATTGTTGCTGATTGCAACAATGAATGTGATATTGGCACAGGCACCCACAAACCATGGCTTTCGTGGTGAGTCAAGCCTCCAAATGCTCGTGCCTAAGTCTTGAGTGAGACACACTCCCCACTAGTATGCTCGTTTTCCTGCAAGCCAACCAACTGTCTTTTTGTGCAGTTCTTGCTACAATACTCAATCATCATGTCACACTAACCTTTATCCAAATCTCTTGGGTTGGCTCTTTCCCCTTCTTATTGCTTTTTTTCTAAACAATTCTGCTATACATCCCTCTTCCCATGACAACGCATACATACGCTCGAGTCGTTCTTTACACATTTCGATTTCTCTTTTATGAAATTGTTATATTATATAATATATATATTATTATTATATTTAAAAATAAATTTATTGTTATTGTTTTACAAATTGTATGTCTAATTCGATAACATAATTTTAATCTGATTAATTCAGGGTTGCGCTTGAGTCCACCTGGATTAATTACTTGTTTTACATATAGCATTTATAAAATTTTTTCAATGATGCTACAGTAAACAATAATGGGCTTAGTCGACTATAAGAAGTGGTGTCTGAGAACACGAAGTTGCCAACATAGTCGCATTGTTGCAGTGCATATGCAGTATAAATTCGACAGTTTTCGTTGCTACTATTGCAATGTGAAATATGTCGACAACCCAGCCGTGTTTCAAACCCACTCACTATAAGACTTGTAGATTATTACCTTGTTCGACCGTTCAGTTGGTTCTAATACGATAAAAATGTATAATTCGCAACAATATTTGAAAGTAGTAGTAGTTTGAAAGTTTTAAATAATAATAATAATAATAAATTGCTTGCCAACTCAAGAGAGGGCGTTGTTGAGTAATAAATAATTTTTTACTAATAATTTATTTGTGTAAAACAACATTGTATTATTAAGCAATTTGCTTAAAACAAAATATGATTTATGTTTTGAAAAATTTGCATTAAGTTCCATCATTAACAATAGAACATTTTGCATAAGGTATACAAATTGTAGACACTTTGTGTGATTAACGGTGCAATTGTGAAAGTGATGACGAAATCACTTTCATTTTGCTCTACTTCTACATCAGACGACTTATAAAAAAGCTTTAATGGTATTTTTCTTTTACTTTGTGCATTATTTTTTGCTATGCGTTATATAGATATATAGAAATATTTTTAATTCAAAAAATATTCTTGACAGGAAAGACAATTTACGTCACTTTTGGCTGTGTATGTGACACAGTAACATTGATCTTAGAAGCAAACGTTTCACATTTGTTAGTTGAACTAGAATGTGTGTGTGTTGTGTGAGGAAAATATAAGTGGAAATAATTGTATCGTGATGGAGTATGAGATCTAGGAATGTTGGCTGAGACGTGCAATCCGTCATGCTGTCTGTCACTGGCGGCACCCGCACGAGTCACCACTCGCAAAGACCAATCGATATGTTGACTCGGTGCCCACACTCCACCCCACTAGCCCCTGCTCAATTCCACTGATCCCACCACAAGGCTTATTATTGACTGCTTTCTGCTTAACATCTTTTGACTCTTGACAAACAGGAGCAACAACAACAAACACTTACTAGTATAAACAATCACAATACACTTTTTCCTAAAGGCAAAGTCAGAACTACACACTGAGAGAACATGCGTACCGAAAATGGCTAAAATAGCTTAGTTCTAGTTACGCAAGTATTCTGCGATCGATCACCGATCACGACCACGCGACAAGTCAATTCTTGCTGTCCATTATCGATATGAGCCAATTTTTAAAAATGTATATAAAAATAAAGCAAGAAATGTGTTGCTATGGATGCATTGCAGTGAGGCAGCAGTCCAGTGTGCGTTCAGGGCCGCAGGGAACGCGCTCTATTCGGCACAGGCAGAGATCGCAATCTGTCTGGCAGTGAAGTCAACAGTGCAGGAGCGCCAGTTGAATTGCCCTGTTTGCCTAGTGGCGCTAATAGGCTTAACGATGCTCGCTCGACAAACTCGGTGGCATCACTTGCACTAAGTATGTGAGTGCTTGTCACTGCAAACATCCAACATGGCGTCTTGTGATCCATATGATAACTGTCACCAGTCACTGTCCACTCCTACACATAGCGCTACCAACAGAAACACTGGGGTAGAGCGAAGACAATCACCACTGATAACTAGACTCCATTTTGCCTTGCATTGTCGTTTTTCCAAGCTAGCATTATTAATACCCACATACACCGGCAATTGCTAATAGTGTCGAGCATTATTGTTAAATGACAAGTTTTTAATAGTGCAACATTTCCACTCTGGGTCTTGCAGTGTTGCAGAACATTAGCGTGATAACCAAAGCACTTTTCGTCGCAAAACACTGTCCATAATCACACATTTAAATCAAAACTGGTTGTTTATTTGCATTATAAAAATATTTGTTATGATTCAAAATATTTTTGTTGTTGTTTAACACTCAACGAAGGTATATTGATAGCTTAAAAGCACATCCAAAATTCCTTCACCACGTGATTCTAGACATCTTTAGGCGTTGATTGATACCAAAATCTAGCCGACATCAATAAAATTTATTGAAATCGGATTTTAGCATGACAATGTAGTCTACGAAC
>WURS02473165.1:0-12935 GCA_011762765.2 Rhinocypha anisoptera
CCCTCCCATGCCCCTTGTCTCTTCTTTCGCCGGTGCAGCGTGGGAGGGATAAATTCGTTCCGTGACAAACCTCGTGAATGGTTCGAGAAAAAAAAATCCATTTTCTAACACCCGTGGGATGGTACCTTGGCATTCGAGTGCCCCAACGTACGAGATTTTTGTGTCGTGTCACTTACTCAGTCATTATGCAGCGTGGCAAAAAAAGAGAGAGTTACTGAAGAAGAAAATAAAGTTAAGCATTGGGTGGAAAGAATAAAACTGAATACCTATGTACCATATTCTAGTCGGCTATGCCAGTATATGCTTATTTCTTTTAATTATATTTTATTACATTTTATTTTGTTTGTATACACTATTTGTTCATTATTTATATATATTTTTCTTATATTGAGTACATGTAACAAAAAAATTGGGAATTTGTTGGGGGGCTGGCTCGAATTAATCACATTTCAATTGAGTTACAATGGGGAAAATAGATTTGAGATACGACGATTTTGACCTACAAGCTGAGCAATGGGACGAATTTAACTCGTATGTCAATTTACCAATGTGTACGGACGTTGCGGGAAAAAATTTACACCTCAGTTAATTCAGTTAAAGAAATGCGTCTTGTCTAGATTTTCGATGGATGGTGATTTCCTATGCCTTTCGGATGAACGAAACTATCACCACGCGAATAAAATCCTCGGAAGTTCGGATGGTCACTTAGGTTACAGTCACGCCTCGTGAATGGTTTCAGCAAGAACAGAAATCGATTCATTTCGTGGATCACGTTCTGCGATATCGATTCGCTATAATGCCAAGGCAGTCACGCGTTTTAATCGCGCATTCTCTCATCACGCTAATTTCGGGTACCTTTCGAGTTGTTTATCACAACTTAAACGGAAATGCACGGAAGTCATTTCCATTTAAGTTATACCTCTTTTAAGGGTGCTCGCTATCATTTTTAAAAATCTCGATTTATAGATAGGTAGTAAAATGCCAGTGTCGAAATTCAAAGTACACTTCTAGACACCAATTGCAAAAAAAAGTAATTTATAACGTGGCCCAAGCGAAGACGTGTTTCCAAAAATCTGAAAAATAGTCATTTTAAAGTCATTTTCATAACTATAGTGCTGACGATTGTATCTGTGCAGCCCTGACAAAAATATGAACACCAGATGATTTTTTTTTAACCGGTCACTGGTTATGAACGGTAAGGAAAAGGCTATTTCTCTGCAGCGGAGTTTTCAGCCGGAGATATCGAGCACATTTAAAGAGGAGGACGAAAGGGAAGAGGCGTAAATCGGCGTCATCTCGTTTCGATCTAACGAAAGTTTCGATATTGAGTTTCGCTCCGAAGGTGCCTTAAAAGGTCGATGCCGAGTAGGCAATTTCAACTCGCACGGAGGACTCGTTCGTGATGGTTGTTCTTCGTACGTATCCCCCTCCGAACTTCTTCCCGCTTGCCGGCTGACTCGGTCTATGCGGTCGGAGACTCGGGGAGTGAGTGATTCCCCCTTTTGAGCGAGTGAAAACCCCATTGTGCTCCGTTCTACCAGATAAAGATCTCCCTTAGGAGAGGAGGGAACGAGAGAGAGAGAGAGAAAGGAGGCTTATGATTCCCTGCTTTTGGGACGGAGGGAAAGGGGGGGAGATCTTTCGTTTAATTTTTTTTTCTTTTGCTTTTTTTCTTCTCCTCCTTCTACTTGGTCGGGGAGGCGAAATGGGGAGGCCTTTTGTGGCGCGCAGTCTTCTTTCCCACGCCTAGGTCCAGGATTCCATTACTTAGAGAGAGCGTCTTGTGCTATACTCCACCATTTTTTTTGTTCGGCGTTGCTCCTTTGGATGAGTGCAGAGATATAATACGGTCCCGGTAATGCTCGAGGGTCCCTCCCTCCCTCCGTTCGGATGCAGATAACTGAAACAGAAACCTAACGACGTCACAGTTTTCGCATTACATTTTCGACCGGAGCGTTCGCTCTCGTGGTACGGGGTCAAGTTCCATTCGAAACTTCGTCTGAATTCCTTTTTGATTTCAACGTCCACAAATGTTTTTAATGTTAATGAACGTTTTTCGCTTTGAATGATATCCCGCAATCTCACGCGGGATTTGCTGCAATCTCTTAAATGGATAAATCGCCGAATCAACTCGTTGGACTGTGGGAAAACCCTTAAAAGCTCTGTGCCGTGTTACACCAGCACTCCCTACACACATTGTAAAAAGCTACATGTAAATTGTTCGCTCCACACTCGCAGATACTGGTCTTAATTTCGAGCTTACGAAAAACACCAGAGGTAATTTGCTCGTAAGTCTCCTAAAACTTATTTTTTATCATCTGCGCACTCCTGGGAATGGTCTCCCAACGACTTTTAATTGCATAAAATTATTGATGTGGTGGCAAAAGTTCCCTTGGCAGCCAAAGGGCAAACACGGCCACTTTCTGATGGTGTTTTTTTTACAAATCCCCGTGTTTTTTTGTCAACGAATAGTACTGCAAGGTAAGAGTCCGTATCGGCTCTGATTACTAAGAGTAACGTAGTGATCGAAAGCTTTGTATGCGGGAGATGTTGGTTATACATTTATATATAATGGACCCAAGCACTTTGTGCTTTGAGGGTCGCGGAATCCACAGGATAAGAAACCTCTCCACAAGAGCCCCTATAACAATTTTTTTCTGGAGCGGCAAGTAGCGTTCGAGGTAGTGAGTCGAGGTCTGTAGACTCTGCAGACCTTGGTAGTGAGTGGGTACGAAAAAGGTGACGTCAACCCCGCCACTCAAGCAGGTCGGGAGAGATAACGGCGACGATCGCCTTGCGGAACACATGCGCGCGATGATCAATGGATCCTCTTCTTTCTTCTCGAATAAGTCTCTGTGGACTACGCTGAATCCCACTGTTTATTTTTTTCTTTTCTTCCAAATCTCTTTCATTATTCCCCCGGTGTTTCCCTTTCCTTTATCCCCTACACACCGTATCAGTCTTCATCTTGTGTTTTTCACAAAAACTTTTAGTTTTTCGTAGCTCATCCCGAATCGGCGAATGTATTTTTTTCTAAATGTCTTCTGGTGTGATTTTGAATTCCCCTATAGATCCTTCTCAGTTCATTTAATTCATCATCATCATCAGTATTTCAATCCGAAGATGGTAAGGTCCGAACCACAACATCGTTTTCGAATGAGCCAAACTTATCAAGAAAGAAAAAACGCTACTTCCCCAGGCTGATACTCGAAGCCATCGAAACGGCCAAGACCGAAAACAATTTTAACAGAGAGGAGAGTTACACCCTCTCCAACTCTTGGAAACGTTTTCTCCAAAAATCTGGTGAAACAACGAATGAAAACGCACCCATCTGAGGGCCAATCAGAGCGCAGCTTGATGTGTATATAAAGACGGTAAAAATCTGCAGATATCACTTCGGACCTGAAGACGCTAGCTGAAACGCTAGAGAAACTGTTGTCCCCACAATATGGACAGACGCAAAAAAACAGAAAGAAATGAATTTATAAATAACAGCCGCCTATGGAACTTTTAATACAAATTTCAGAACAAAAGCGTATAAGCATTTCTGATTTCGGATAATTCGGACGGAGGTAAAACAAAAACAAACAATACAAAAGAAAATTCGTATCTCATGTCTGACGCCACTTTTTTGTGCAAGAGAACCAAAAGAAAACATACCCAAGTATACATCTAATGAGGGAATGTATCACACTTTACTTATTTCACACACACGCCTATGTGCTACGTCGATTTCAGATCCTTTCCCATTGGAACATATTCTAAATTGATAAGTTTAATTCTTAAATGTGCTTCTCATAGACACTCTTTCAAGCAGAAAAACAATAAAAAGGCTTTCTGTGACTCTGAAAATTCTTTCTCGGATAATGAAGTGTTTGAAAAATTTCATATAAAAAAAATTATAAAAATATAATTTAAAATTATATAATTAAAAAAAATAGATATGTAGTCAGTAAATATCTGTATATTTATTTTGTTTTTTAAACAAAATAATTACGGCGCATTACATTTTTCAATTAATCATATGGATAGATGATATTAATTTTGTGCAGGAAATTGACGTGGAGGACTTTTGATATTGTGCAGATGTTTGATAACTTACTTAAGACAAACTGCATTCGCAAGTAGATTTTCTTAAAAATACATTACTCAATAGTGTTCGCGGAACGGGTTAACCTGGTAGGTCGCGCTCTCGTCGCCTAACCCTAAGATCGCGGGTTCGAATTCCATCTAGGGCATGGATGATGTGTTTGTTGAAAAAGGGTTTTTTCTATGAATGGAATAGGTGCGAAATGACCATAGCCGTCGAAGCACCCTATAAAAAATACTTCTAATCAATACTGTTCATAGAAATAGGGTATCATCCAAACTAGGTATACTTAATATTTCCAAGGTCAGGTACGTACCAGGAGGTCAGGATCATAAAATTCATCCACGGTACTCTTCTTAAATGTCACCCTAACGTTAAATGCCTTTTAAAATCCCGACGCCCATTTTAAGTTCACGATCGATTACATGAAAAAATATCACGCTGTAAAAGATGAAGATTTTTAAAAATTAATATTTAAAATAATTTTTAAAAATCTTCCGCCTGTGGTATGTTGTCGTTTGTTCCAATGGCATATGGTTTCGTGCGAGGGTGTCAAAAAGGATCCCTTCATTCCTTTGAACGAAGGGGTCCTTTTGAATGCGAGTACGGGCGACCAGCTGCGAAGAATTAAAAAACAAATTTCTTTGAACGCTGAAAGCGACTCATCAGCATACAACGCGTTTTCGCTCGGAGCCATCCCTGTTTACTTTCGGATCCTTTTAGAAAGAGATTCTCTTTTATCTCGGATCCTTTGTGATCGCGACACCAGTAACCTTACCCCTCACCGCCCCATCCCCAAAACCTTTGGCCATCCCCGTGTGTGTGAATCTCAGCCTCGCACCCCATCAGTCGAGCGAACCATTTGATTTGGGCGGCCGTGGTACGGAGCTGAACCAAGAAATACGAATAAAATTTTTTCGTGGATTTCACCACGGGTAGGTACACCGTCATCATGTTCTCGTCGTTAAATCGGTTGGTTAAATCCTCCGACTGACGTGATTTACCGATTTACCCATGACGCGTCGTGAATATATCGCGACATTAAATCTCGAACCTAGATATGGTTAGTTAGAAACACTAAATTAAGTTCCTTGTTTTAGTGAATCTATTCCCTGTAGTAAATTTTAGAATACTTGCCGAATAAAATGCTACTTGATATCTCCTGTAGTTAGCAAGATTAACGTTTTTCTGATGAAAAAAGGAGTAACGTATTCCGTATTTTTCCACTAAGATTTTTAATCTGGTACGACTAGTTTCAACGCTACGGCTACGGATTTTTGTACCTGAAGATGACGCTGTAGCGTTGAAACTAGTCGTACCAGGTTAAAAATCTTAGTGGAAAAATACGGAGTACGTTATTCCTTTTTCTCGGAAATGGATTTCCACATAGTTATTTCTGAAAATATAGTTTTTCTGATGCTTTAAGTTAAGCAGTAGCCATCTGCTAAAATATTTCAAACGGTATATATTTTCCGACCTTGACTTTTGTTCGCGACAAATGCAACTAACCTCTATGTTATTTAGTTAAGGTTTAAGTGGCCACCGTGGCCGTTATGAGGGTACGGAGAATCCGCAGGAGAAGAGAAATTCAGAAGGCGACGGATTGAGGAAGACAAGCTGACGGGGTGGAAGTAATTCGAGGACTACGCGTGAGGGGATGTAGTGTGCAGCGCGCATTAAGGGGCAAATTTGAGAGGAGCTGGGGAAATATAAGAGCAAAAAGAAAGGAGGGGTATTCCCAAGAAATATGCGGAAGTTCAAAGGAGTGGTCTCACTGTTGAAACTCACATTTGACCTTTACTTCAAGAGGTACGGCCGGCCAAGAAGTCCAGAAAAATCATGTAGGAAAGATTCTCTTGTAAACTCGAGTCTTATCTTCCTTTGCACTGCAAACTAGAGAAGGGTCATTTCAAGGAATTAATCGATTCGAATCGTATTGTGTGAATCAATTCGCTTGAAAAATCGGTTCCTCTAAATCGTTTCGAATCGCATCATGTGATCGATTCGAATCGGAATCGTAGCTTAATTGAAATCGTAACCAAATCGGAATCGTACCAGAATCGGAATCGTGACCGAATCGGGATCGTTACTGAATCGCAATCGTAATTGAATCGGAATATGAACTGAATTCAAATAGTAACCGAATCGGAATCGTACCAGAATCGGAATCGCAATTGAATCGGAATATGAACTGAATCGAATCGGAAAGGAAACGAATGGAATCTGATCGGAAAAGAAGCGAATCGAATCGGAGAGGAAACGAATCTCATCGGAAAGAAAACGAATCTAGTCATAATCGGATCACAATAATCGATACAAAATCGTAAAATCGTAATCGATACAAAATCGTAATCGTATTAAAATAATCGATTTCCCAGTGAATCGTATCAGAATCGCCCATTTCTACTGCAAACTAATGTAATGTTCTATATAAATGCTGAATTTGTCTTCGTGTGAGCAAGTCGAACGCTATTAAAGGATGAAAAATTTCGCTTATCATGTTGGAGTTGGAGGTATAAAATGCCTTTCTGCTTAAAATGTTGATTGTGAATTTATTCTTTATGAAAGCATAACACGGAATAACCAAATATTAAACTGAATTCCTGGTAAATTTCGACAGACATGGATCAAATGTTTTTTGGACGAGATAAAAAACCGAAAACGACAACCTACTTCATTGAAGTTTTAACAAGCTTACTATGTGCTTCACCCTGATATGACATCGTCAGGTAAAATTTGAATAGGAAGATGTACATATGTAGAACCAGCGGGAGTTATCATAAAACAAAATGCATTATTTCTTTGTGTGTGAGTGTATAATTGTATGTACCTCTTTCAACTCAAAGTTTACTATGCCATATCACGGTGAAACGGGTAGTACCGTTATTAAAACTTGTGCAAAAGTATGTTATTTTTTCTATTATATATATTAGCAACTTCCATGAAGTGAAACCGTTAAATTCAACCATTAGAAAATATTTTATTGCATTTGGAAAGTCCATTATTGAAAAGCTTGCAAAATATAACCTCTGCAGGGATTCCACCACTGACAGGCGATGCTGATCGATAAATAAAGGGCAAATGAATAGATATGCTGTCAGATTGTTATTTTTGCGAAGTGCCAATTCGAGTGTAGAGAAACGACAGTATTACCAAGAATTCTAAGAACGTCCTAGCACTTTTTCTATAAATTTGTATAAGCCTTCTTCTACAGATTATTGAAATCCAAATATTTTCATAATATGGATATTTTTCAAAAGTATGTCCTCTTTTTGTGGTGAATTCCATTTTACTCCGCATGATCATTATTCAGACTTTCCCTAGGGCACCGTTTCGTGAGCCATGGGCAAATTACCACTGAGACTGAGTCTGTCCAATGGTGGAGTTGGGGAGCTGAACGAACGATGGTGCCTTAACACCTTCCTATAACCTGCCGAACCGCAACCGACTGCCAATCCTTGATGATGCACTTGACCCCATCTGTGGATAACCTCACGTAACAACCATTATCGTTACATTATTTGGGAGCATTCAAGTGGACTAATTTCTCTTCCGAGAGCCATTCAGCGTGGCCACCTTGTGGCAATTAGAAGAGGTTTCGGAGATTAATCCTCAAACACTGAAACGCTGCGGCGAATATAATCCTTCCAACCTCTTACCCACTTGTTGGAAGTCGAATAAAGTGACGTGGGTCACCGAAATCCAATGCGATTCAGAAACGTGAGGTTTTGACACCTGTGCCGTGTTGGTCCAATGGCATCCGCTCAAGAATAACCCGCTAGCTTTTTGCGAACATTGTAAGTCATGAGATCTTTTTTTAATAATCTCCTAATAATCATTTAAGTGGGAATTAAAACTGAACCTCCCGAAGAGACTGGGTATCTAAGCCCTCCAGGACGGAGAAATATTAGAATATCCAGAGAAAGTAACACCTCGATACCCAGTCGTCTACGATTAAATGTTGTTGGAAACATGAGGGTGTGCTGTCCCCTCCTCTTCCACCAGTATTAATTAGAAGAAATGTGTAGCTTCATTTAATTGATTTTCCCTCACGTTCAAACAGAGCGAAGCTTCAATAGCAGAACAGCGAAACTTGACTAAATTCTTAAACATGCAGCTATTTGGAGCTCCATCACCTATTCGGCCCATGGAAAAACTTAAACTCAGCTTTTGCCCTCTTATGTACGGGGAGATTCAGAGATGGTAAAAAAATCGGGATGTGAATCCCTGGATTCAAGAAGATCGAAATCAAGACTCAAATGTATTTATAAAATCTTAAGTTGGCAATGCTGGGTGGAAAACCCTGACCGAAAGGCTGAAAAAAACCTTGTTATTTAGCGAGAAATGATCACTGTTTGAAGACAGAGCCTCCTAGATCAATTTCTAATACAGAAAAATAATCCTTTTTTTAGGGGGGGTAGAGGACTGGAATGCTCAACCCAAGAAACATGTAGAGCCCTTTCCAAGTAATGCTCCAACTTTCATGAAGAGGATAAAATGAAACTTTCTTATTTGTTGTAATAATTTGTAAAAATTAATTTGTGTAATTTTATTTTTATATATTTATTTCTATGTAGTAAGCTGTGCAAATTTCTTGGGCATTTATGTAATGTCTGATGACCTGACCAGATAGCCAAACTGTAACTATTGAATGATATGCCTATATAAAATTTTTGGACACGTTTCGAGACCCTAGGGTCTGATGGGGTCAAATATAATTTATATTGTAAAAGCTACACTTAAAGGTCGAGTGTGACATTAATTACAAAAGAAATGCTTGTCAATTAATTTGAAAAAATAATCAGTGCCATTAAAAATTGTCAGCAGTTAGCAAGAAGGAAAATTATCTCATACTGCAATGGGGGAGGAAAACTTTCAGTCCGTTTGTTGATTTGGCGATTAAAATCAGGGATGATTTTTAGTTCACTCTAACATGGCACATGGTATATTCCTCACGGTAAGCGAGACCAAAGGAAAGGAAACTATACACAGGCCCTGGATCATATAAGTAATGATCACTAATTGAGTGCGGTTTACATTTTCGGAAAAGAGTAAATGTATAACCATGCGTGAGTGAAAGCTTCATGGTACTCATAACATAAATGAATTATTTTTCTTCACGGCGATCATCTTTAAGATACAAACACTTAAATCGAAACTTATATTAATTAGCGTAGAATTTATTTGTGATACAAAACTCCACTTAAATAACAAAAATAATTTATGGATTTCATAGATACCGAAGACTCATTAGACGCACTGTGATATTTCGAGTTTGAAAAAAATTGGGTTAGAAAAAAATAGAGTTGCCAAATTCAACGTTTTATGGAATGTGATTCTTTCATTCCAAAAGTAAAGAGTGTATTAAAAATCGTTTATTATAGAATATGTAAAATTAAATTAAAACCACTTATTTTCTCTCTGCAATTAAACTATTTTCATACGACTTTGGACATTTCTGACGCCGGAAAAAAATATTTAACTTCGGCCCATAAGACGCGGGCCTATTTCAGATCATTAATAATTCGAGTGAAAAAAGTGCGTTCTGCAGGTCGGGTAATGCAGAATTTTAAATGTTAGAATCGTTTAGTTATATTTATGGAACACAGATTACATAAAAATGATGATTTTGGAATTTCAAAAATCAGTTTTTACGTTTGGAATCTTCGTTTCCATGAACTCGATGCGAATAATAAATCTTCCCACCTGCGATCCACTTGTTGGAGGTCGAATGAATCGACAGGAAAGTCAAATGCACCCATGCTTCTCCCACAGCGCAGCAAGTTACGGTTAGAGAGCAAGCCAAACCACCCAAACCGGTGGTCGACGGGACACACTTGGCCCAGCAATGATGAATCGCACCCAGAGTACACCTCCTCACCTCTCTGTCTCTCTCTCTCTCTCTTTCTACCGCCGATAAGTCCTTCGCGTTGCTTCCGCCGTCATGCCCACTCTCTCTCTCTCCCCCTTTCGGTATTTTGAAACACTCATCTCCCTCTCTCCTTCAGGTGAATAACGACGACGCCCCTGTCACCAGCAAAGCACCACCAACAGCAAAGAAGGGCTAGAGTGCGCCCGGCACTCGCCCAGAGTTCAACACCACACGTGCGCAAAAGGCGCGAACGTCACCATCGTTCAGTCCGTTCGGATACCCCCGTGACATGGAAGGGCGTCCATCTACAGTGCGTTCGTATTCGTACAGGCAAAGTACTTTTACGCCATCGGGATGTCTCCTTTGATTGACCGCTGTCCGTAAGTTACACGGTGTAGTTTCCTGGTCGTTTTCCAAACTCCTTAACTAACGCTTTTATCCACCTTAACAAAGATAAGGGGCGAATTTATTATTCCATACATAGTAGTTATCACTTTACCCTTTACAATTCCTAGGTATCTCAGGGAAATCTGGGTAATATGGTCGAAATTCAGTAGACACTGTTTTATTCTCTCACGATACATATATCTTCGTTTCGTCCCGCAGGCCGAGAAAGATTTGCTGCAAAGACTAAAGTTAAAGCAAGACTGCAAAGACTAAAGCTTTATGAAGACCTATTGAAGGAAAATGAAGGATAGAAATACAAGCTCATAGAAATAGATACGTTAACACCAGAACGAAAGCATGTACACCTACTTTCCGTCAGTTCCGTCGAGATTAGGACTCATCCAACTTAAACTCCTAGGTTTTGTCACCTTGCGAAATATCGCATTAGACTGAAGGAATAGTAGGTATGGTTATGAGGAATATCATATACCTAAATATAATTACAGGCAGGGAGAGGTTTTGTTGAGTTACCGTGTGCCAGTATTCTTAAACAACATTTGCACGGACAGAAGGATTTCAAGTTTTTGTGAAAACATAATTTAAAAAAGCAGGAAATACCAAATTACTGTGTGAACCTATTGCTTTAGCCAAAATCATTAAATAAAAGTGACACTTACAGACAAGGCTTTGCACCTTGGAGGACCAGAGTGATTATCTTACTTTATTAAAATAACGTAATCCAATAAACAGATACTCGTCACAAGAATTCAGATACTTTCCCAGGTATCGATCATTGCATTTCAAGTGAGTTTACCATGGGGCAGCAATCCTTTTTTGTTTTAAACACCTAACATTTTATGTTTAAACTAATTCAATAGGCCGACCGAGTTAGCCTGGTGGATAGCGAGCTTACCGGCTAACCCATAGGTCGCGGGTTCGAATCCCTCCCAGGGCATGGGTTTTGTGTTTATCCAGATGGGTTTTTTCTATGACTTGAACCATAGCCGTCGAAGCACCCTACAAAACAAAAATACTGCTACTACTTCAATAGGAAAATAGTAGTAGTAGTCGTTTATAGGGTGCTTCGACAGCTATGGACATTTTTCACCTCTTCACGTCATAGAAAAATCCATCTGGACAAACACAACAACCATTCCCTGGGCGGGATTCGAACCCGCGACCTTTGGATTAGCCGGTGAGCACGCTACCCACCAGGCTAACCCGGTCGGATTCAATAGCAAAAGGAAATAACTAATATTAGATATTAAAATTTGATATAAATTTTAGGAGAGTATTTGCTAGCAAGAACGGGGGACCTTGGTGCCTCTGGAGAACTATAGATAAACCTCAAACTGAATTTCTCGATACCACATTTTCGTGGGAAGCCATAGGCAGCACAAGCAAATGAGCAGGCCCTCAAACCCTGATCTGTGAATTATCACAGGAGTTGGGATTAGTACTAGTGGGATCTACTCTCACTTATCCAAAAGAAAAACCTTAGGCCTGATGGCTGTTGTTGGCCATTTTCAGGAGTCTGGAAGAAATTTTTCAGCATTCATTTATCGATTTTCGATTTTTGAATACGGGAAACAGAATCGACTGTCCCTAAAATGCCTGAGAGCATTGAAAAAATCACTGTATCATTGTATACCATGATTTAAGTACACAGCCAACAGTTAATAAAAAATCTCAATAAACGGAAACAGAGAGTACTTGGTAAATATATCAATAATTTTAGGAGCACTTTAAATCTCGCCAAATTAGGCGATAAGTGTTCTTGATAATTGAGTGTGTTTTTTTACAAGTTCACATGACAATTTTTTCGTATGTGAAAAGCGATTTTAGAACATTTGGGCTGACACCAATATATTAATGCAAAGATATATTTAGAGTTTCAGTATTTCAGTAACTACAAAAAAGTAACATGTTATGAATTTTATCCAATGTAGCTCTTCCTTAAAATCTACTTTCTCACTCTGCTGAAATAATATTTTCTGTAACAGCCTTCAACATCAATTTCCTCTCAAACTACTATACTTTTTATCTCTCCTTTGAATTCCCTTGAAAGAGCTCCTTATATTCCCCCGTCAAATGTTTGAAGTATTATTGCTTCCCCTTTATCCGAAATCTTTTCACCATACTTCTGCTTACGTGCTGCTGAAAGACACCTACCTTTGCTCAAATCTTTTTTTCGAGCGCCGCGTCTACCCCCATTCGTATCGAACACTTCCGCGAGATTAAAGGTAGTGAAAAGCAACAGATAAAGCTGAACAGCAAACCTAAGTCAGATTCCGCGAGGAGGAATCGGATCTTTCAGGAGTCTACCTTCGTGAAGTGGCATGGGGGCATTCCTCTTCAAGAGGAGTAGACGTATTCGCTTTGAGATGCTGCTGCTGCAGCACTCCGATGAATAAAATAGACCCAGGGATGAAAGGGAGAGTAAGAGGAGAAGGTCGGGCCGTAGGAGGGCGAAGAAAAAGCATGCTGAGTGGATGAGGGAAGGGGGGGGGGGGGGGGGGAGAGGGGGGGAGGGGCTGAGAAGTGTTGGGAAGGGTGGGAGGGGGGAGGGGGAGGGCGGAAGGGCGT
>WURS02473176.1:0-12934 GCA_011762765.2 Rhinocypha anisoptera
CTTCCCCTCCTCAGCCAACATTCTCCACACGCCTCCCACTCCACGGACGAATGTGGTCGCTCCTCACTCCCATACGTGACTACACACCATTAGTTTCCAAGGACGGTGGTGGTATTAGATTCGGGGATAATTAATTCCTACGAGTGGATACAAATTTCCCAATGATGCGCACGTATTATTGTTATTAACTTCAGTTTTCGGATGGCCACCGATAAACAATTCAGAAGAAGACCCTCCCCACATCTGCAGGGCGGATATCACTGCGAGTGCGGGTACATATTATGCGGTCCGGACACGTTGACACGGGATTTGAAGCGCAAAGCACTTCGCTTCGCACGCGCGGATTACCCTCGGGAAACCATTAAGTTATCTCCTTCTCTTAATGTACTTTTGATTTTTGCTTTAAAAGGTTCTCCTATTAAAAAAAAAAAATTCACACGACTTTTGTATTACACGAGCAACTGGAAGAATTTCCATTCGTGGTCTGATTCATGTAAAGTTCATTACGATTCCTGGACTTGAACATTACTTTCACGATGATGAGCCTATAACTTTGTCCTATCCTGATCGCACACGTACACGAAAATTATTCCTCATCTAGAGTATTCTTTAGATGCTTACGTAGAAGTCGGTAATGAAAATCAGCAGTTGAAGAAGAAATGACACTCACCGTGGGGATATGGACGTGATTTTTAAAACTTTAAATATGCCACCGTTCAGAACAGGGGTAGGGAAATTTGTTGTTATACAGTTCCTGAATTATAACTACTTTCCAAGTTTGGATTTGACAATTGATTACCTCAAGTCTAGGGAAATAATTAAAAAAACAGCCCTTGGTACGATATACTTAAATGGATGTTCACAACTAATTACGAAGAGATCTATAAACTTTTACGGTTATTACGTTTTAAAATGAAAACGTAATAAATTCATTGGCCTTTTTTCGTCTATACACTGGGTCAACAGATAGGTTGAATTTATGTCAACAACCAAGGGTCGTTTGCTATGTTCTTCAAAGGATTCTGCAGTAAAGTCATCGTCTGTTGAATGTTTGTTTGCTTGCTTGCTCAGCTCGCAAAGTTGAGAGAACGGAGAGGAAAGTGAAAGCGTCGCCTCGCATGTTGTTGGTGTCGGCGCTCTTCGACCTTGACATTCATTATAACGATGATATAATGTTGCTGCATGAATCAAGACACTCCCTCGCGCTTATTTTTCAACTGCACACTGAATAAAACCACAAGCTACAATGAAGTACCTATTACATGACGTCTGAAGTTGGAGAGGTAATTAACGAGTTAACGTAACCATAGGTAAATTAATTATTTCTGAGATTAATTGTGAATTATCATCCGCATTTCAGCGACAGTAACTCCTAATCGTCAGAGAGAAGAAATCTAGAAAGGAACAACTCGTGATCACACATGTTCATTTAAATATTTGGCAAAAGGTTTCAGTCGATTACCATGGAATTTGTTCTGTCAAAAATTTCCGATCAAAAAAATTTGGGCCCTAAATGCAGCAGTATTGAAAACAATCACTAGCCGAGAGAGGTGTATTAGTGAAACATTTCACAGGGCGAAGTTTTCATATCCGTCGACCTAAACCTCATAACCCTTCAATTTCTTCACGTAGCATGAATTATCGCAATTAGGCCGTAACGAGTAGCTACAACTTCGACAACAACGCCAAAAATGAGCAAAGTTCGTGAGGTGTAGACAAGTGAATTTGGATGATAACCTCTGGTGCCATAGTATCCCTATAAAGTATTACTCACTCCACTTTTACTCCGAAAATCAGGACATTAAGTGTTATCGCGGTCACAAATACAAGCACGCTTTGAGAATAAGTTTGCAAAAACTAGCACGTTATTCTACCATAAAAAGTATAGAGTTAAATTTATCCAGGGGGTATAATCAAAATTTGGACTAACGCTGCGAAGATGGCTTTTCCTAGAATTAAAGATAGACATAAATTCGAGGAATTGGAGTTCACTATCATTAAATTGAGAACCTGCCTATCTTTTTAATTGAAACGTACTTTGAAACTCGTATATGAGAACCGATCTTTTTTATAAGGTTTTGGCCGGATCTCCTTTAGGCAGTTTCACAAATTTTCTTAGCATACAGTTTAATTGGTTTCTGGATCTAATTACACATGCCCAGGATAGGACATTGAAAGTAGTTCCGAGCGCATACTGAAGCTACACTAATATTATTATGGTGAATAAATTAAATAAAATATCCATGTAAAACGCACAAAAGTATGGAAGATCCATTGCGAATTTCAAATAACCATTTACAGTTTGTCTATTAATTATAAAAAAGTTCCAAAGAAAAATTAATCGCTGAATAACAGCAGTATAGTGAACATGTAGCACGTTCAGGCTGTAGTGAATTACAAAATTTAATTACTTTCCACAACACGGGTGCATAAAGGTCTAATGTAATGTAGATTACACTTAATTTCCAAGAAGGAATTTAATAAATGCAAAAATCATCTCGTAAATGGTTATTTTTTGACTGAGAAAGCTAGATCTGAGGGAGGGGCGAAGGAGCTAACCCAATGGAGGTGCACGAAAAGGTGATGCCCGATTAATCCCTCTTTGGATATCTTTAAAAGGATTTTACCCGAGGCTGTACTATCCCAAAATCATATCGCTTCTGATCTATTACATGAGAAATTAGTATTTTTTGGTTAGCATAAACACGTTAACTTTTTATTAAACAAATATAAGTAATTCTCTCGTCACAGGTAAAATTGTAAAAATTAGATAAGACGACTAAGAAATTCACCAATGACTAGGTTCAGCATACTTTCGTCACCATTTGCGAATTTCACGACAATCCATCCAGCTGGTGAATAAAATTGTGCTCGAAAAGATGACGAAATTGAATAATAACCAATCGGGACCCAACTACAAAAATATAATTCTGTAGGAATTTGGTGTAGTTTCGCGCAAAACACGTCACAAGGTGAAACATTGAAAGTGAACGCAATTTTACAATGTCCTGTTCAAAAATGTTTTCAACAAACGGACAGAAAAAATAGAATGTTCCTCGCAAAATAAATTCGAGCAACTAATACAACTGTTAAAACACGCACCTGAAACGCGAAGGCTAATGTATAGTCTGTGGGGTTTGAGGTAATAAACTCACTCAATTCTGCTAAGCACATCCATGTATCTAAGTCCAGCAATTAGTAGCAGTCGTAGTATTTTTGTTAATAGGGTGCATCAACGGCTACGGTCATTTAGCACCCCATCAAGGTCAATAACAATTAAAGCAAGGGATGACATCAAAAAGCAAAAAAAGAGACAGTCGAATTAAAATTTTCTTTAGCATTTCTTGTTCCTTAGAAATAATAAAATTCTCAGAAACTGTTTACGGGATGAAGAACAGTGGGATATAATAGTGGGATATGTGAAGAAGAAATTGACAATTTTTAAAACTCCTCTGCATGTCAGAAACTTCGCATTGATAGGAAACGAGTAACAAAAACGAATGAAAGGGCAGTAAACTATAGGCAAAAGTCACAATAGGGCATTCGTTACATGTGCAAAATGGTAACTGCTTCTTGGTTACAATTTTGAAAACCGACTAAAAACGAAGGATGCTACTTAATAACGACGCATTGGCTTATCGAGTTTCGAGCTACACGGATTGAAAAGTTTACGAAGGAAAATAATCCGAATGAAAGCCCCAACCACCATTACCAAAAGACGGCCGGTTAAAAATCATCGCATTCACACGACCGCCAAAGGAAAAAAAATAAGGTTGGTGACACACTGACTTGTCACGATCACAATTATGTTCATAGGACACGCCATGGCCACTCACTCACGGTTGTCCGGGATCCCTCGCTCCCCCTCCTTCCCCCGCACCGACAAAAAGCCCGCTGCCTAGCTCCTCTCCCTCTTCTCTCTCTCTCACCCTCAATCCTCACGGCCTGGCCGCATGATGAATGATGATTCCTCCCCGAGTCCCCTGTGCCTCTCTCCGTGACCACGGAAATATCTTCCCGGGATAACTCTCCCCGCGAAAAGGTTCCTCTTCCCGTGTCATTCAACTTGACCGCCGCCGGGGCGAAGGGCACCGTGCCACGGAGGAACGGACGCACACAACACCTCCTCCCAAGCTCCCCACCGCAACACACACCCCCCAACCAAAATCACCACCCCAATTCTTGCACCCGCACCGTCTATCCCACGGGTGGGTGCAGGAGTGTGTGTGTGCCGCTCTCCTAAGATTGATGGGTGATCAATCAGGATCCCACTTCTGACACCGGTTGTCAAGCTCCGGAAACGAGGGATCCGTCAGAGGGCGACAAGGGAACAGAGAAGACAGGCCAAGGCTTCACATGAAATGTTCTTTATTTTCGACCACCCCTTACACGCGTTCACAACCCACTCTCTCGAGTGCTGTCCTTTCTTTTCCGTGTCTTCCGCCGGTGTGCCTAACGTGATCTCCCGGGGACCTCGCCCACCATTAGGGTCGTCATTCTCGTCCTCCTCCACGCGCCACGGTGCACCTTACGCTCTTCCGCTGCTCGGTGGAAAATTACCGGGAGTGGGAGGGGGTGGGGGAGGAAGGAAAAATAATTAAAATTGTGCAGGTTCGCCAGGAGAAGGTGGTTGGGGCAGGGTCACGTGCCTTATGCGAGCCGCTAATTAGGGTTCTTTGAGGCGCCTATTCTACGTAGTGTGTTACGTGGAAGCTTTTATTAATTATGTAAGCTTGTCGACCTTGTCGATAAATTGACTGAAATATTTCAATTACTTACTCAGTCCAAGTTTATCTATATCCTGGTTTTAAAAAAATTTAAGTAATTCGTTTATTATGCGATGTTTTTACGTGTTTATCGACCTTTTAAACACGGTTCGTCTTTATTTGTCCCATTGTTCAATCTGGAGTTTTAAGGCGCTTATAAAAGAGGATATAGACCTTACGACATTCCTAATGTCCACTTTTTCCGTATATTTAAACGTAAAAAATATTTTCATAAACATGCTATAAATTAATCTAGTCACATTAACTCTCTCTCTACCCTATTCGAGAATTCATTTCCCTCCTTTTTATTTCGAAGCCGCTTCTTAATATTTCAGTATTAAATGTATTCCATTCCTGTCCATATTCCAAGTTCCCTTTTGCATTCTCTTTACCGATTGATAAATTCAAGAACCAATTACCACTTAAAACTAAAAAAAAAACATTTTTCTATAAAGTAAGTAACACTCTTCGCCTCGAAATTTCTATATAAAAGAAGCTAAAGTTTTGTGTAAAAATAATTATCAGTCCCGAGTAAAATCCCTCAATAAATCATCATAGAATTACGCCATATAAAAATTGTGTAGTAACCTATAATGCTTACAAATATATATATATATATATTTTAACTACAGTTGAGACCTAAAATGGTTAACTTATCTTATATCTAGCATAATTCCCTTTCTCGCATAATATTCAACTCTCTCCGTCCTGAATTTATGTAATCTCATTTGTGTGAAGATGCCCTCACCGTTTAATCACTGGAAAATCATTTGGTTCTCAATGAGAAAAGCCGTCCCAATTTAGATGAGTATACATTCTCCTACTTAGTCTGGATTTCCTAATATCCGGTCAGACTTCTCAGGAAGCCTTTCCGCATGACATGTATAATTATTTGTCCTTGAAATATTTGAAATCGCTTATTTTCTCAGCACATGTATCATATCCATCATATTTTCATGTGGGAATAAATGCCTGAAAATGGCTCACCCAACCCCTGCCACACGCCGCCCTTGAGGCGGCTTGTGCAGGGTATTACACGTAGACATAAGTCACGTATGCATCGAGCTCTCGTCATGTTAATTGAAATATCGCGGGGGTTTATATGAACCACATTAGCGGTCTTAATTGTGGAACAAGTAACCAATTCGATTTCTACAAGTCACAGGTAAGGGATTTAAGAGATGTGTCAAGTTTCCTGTCCATGAATGTTTCTAGGCCATGTAGGGAAGAATTAATTATAAATAAAAAATCATACACTGAAGAAGTATTAAGAGAATTCTCTAAGGTGAATTGTGAAGGTTTTAGTGCTCCATTAGAGGTAGGGTGTATGAATGTCGAAAGAGGGGAGAATGAGGAGTTTTGTTCTGGCACCTATAGGAAAGCTGTAGGAAGCTTGCTATATGTGGGAGGCACAACCAGAGCTGACTTATCAAATGCAGTATGCCTAGTTAGCCAATACTGTGAGAGATCGGTTGCCATGGATTGGCAGAATATTAAGCACATTTTTCAATATCTGAAGATCACATTCCTCAAATGTATTTTCATGTGACATGACGTTTAAGGTGCTATTGATGCATATTTTCAGTTGACCAGGTTTCATTATTTGTATACATAGCCTTAATTCCTCAGAGGAAGTTTTGGATAAGATCAATAGTGTATAAATCATTAATTTATTCATACAAGACAAAATATAATGAGCTTTTTTATCACTGAGTTTTGTAAGTCAATACCACTTTGCAAAAAAGAAAAAAATCTATGTCATTTATAGCATAACCTCTTCTTCTAGCCAAATTCCATCCTTATAAATGATCCCATAAAACGTATGCTTCTGACCTTAACACTTCAGTGACTCTGCATTATTTTCTTTACCAATGAGACCTAAATTAAAGCACCTATAGTTTCCCCACCATTATGACCATGATTAGACTTCAGCAGAAACTATTGAACTCAGTTTATCAGACCACTGTATGATTGATTATAACTAACTTTAATTTGAGGACTCATTGTGATAATAATAGCAAATCCAGTCTTAGGTAATTGTCAAAAGAATATGTTAATTGTCTGAAACATACCCTAATAGCAGAACCGTGGGAATATGTTTATACATCTAACTCCATCACCAATAATTTTAAGTTCCCAGCTAGAATTTTCTACTGGGTTTGGCTGAATATTTTTACTGAATCCAACTGTAATCATCTTTACACTGTTCTGTCCCAACCTGTTCTTACTGTTCATAATTTGGTAGACTTCTGAAGATCAATTTTTTCCAGACATGCCAATGAACAACATTCAGTTTACTGATATAGGTACAGAATAATAATAACCACTATCAGCTACCTCTATTTTCTCAATCTGATGAGCAAATAAGGGAGTTGGGAGACCGAGTCTTTAAAATAGATGGGGGAGAGGAGGGTAATGGGTATGTTCATTAGGGATAGCTTCCACCTTAATTCAGCCCACAAAATAGAAATAATTACAATGAAAATGGCCATAAGATGTCATAAAAGTTGATGGAAAAAAATAATTGCTCTTATACATATGTTTAAGAAATTTAGGTAGGAGTACACTTCAATGTCCAAGGTTAATATAAAAAAAAATTTTACTTTTCCATTTAGTTCAAACACACAAATTTCAGAGCCTTACCTTACTTTTTGGCCTTACTATAAAATAGTAATTCTCTATAAGAGGCAACAAAACTAGAGAAACAATGGTTTAATCCTTATTATATAGGTTAATGGTTTAACAAATATATTCCCATTTTTTAGTTATTCTACCTGACAGACAGTGTTTAGCTGGCTAAACTCTGAAATGCAGTTACTGTTTAGAAAATAATTTACCATAATGAAGTTATAATTACTTCCTTAGCAATAAATCACTTTTTAAAGTAGTGACCTATCAGCAAAGATAAGCACAATGGTAATAAATATGTAGATACATATAGCTAATAAATATAAGGAAAGGATTGGGTTGAAAAAGAACCATATTTCTGTGAATATCCAAGCCAGGCATTGTGTGATTAGCAACCAGCAAAAACTTTGGTTATTGTATGGATATCCATAGAATATATTTGGATGAAAATTGGATATTAAGTAGATAAAATGGTTGGATGATGTTTAGATATAATCTGCTACTAGGGTTGCTATTCCAATGGGAATTTATTAGATCAGATTAGTTCATTTATGTTAACTGGCAGGAATTGTGTATGCACAGTCTCAAATTCTATTATGACCCCTATACAATCCAATAAGTGGCTCTACTCGTTAATGCCATTTGGCTAATGATGACTCAGATGATTGCTGTAGGTATTTAGTTGGCAAACTAACCTGGTTGAACACAATAGGTTTTTGGTTGGCTAGGGAACCAGGCTGAGTACAGTAGGAGTTTGGTTCACCTACCAAACCCACCTGGATGTTTCAAAAAGTGGGTGGGCTACCGAACCCGGTAAGAAAAATTTCTGCCTGGAAACGCTACAGTTTTGCTGATGAAAGAACAGTTCTACAATAAAATCAGTCACCTGTTAAATGAGAAGTAATAAGATAGGAGATAAATGGCTCATAGATCATCCATCCCAGAAGAATAACAAAAGAGGCTGCTTGAATCTGCACCAGACCTCCTTGAATATAAGGGCTACCAAAGTTCCACGAGGGTATGGCACACCTCTACAACCCATCATAAGCATTTTTGATTCTCTAATAGACAAATTTTCCAGAAATTAGGTTTAAGCACTTTTACCCTTGTTAGGAAAGATACCTCCGTTCATCAAGAAAAAAATAGACTTCATTAAAAGAATCTGGAACAATATATTGTAAATTACTAAAGTAAACAAGGAAGATTTGTCTTCTTTGAATGTGGAGTGCTCTTTATCCAGAATTACTGTATAAGAAGCAGGGGAAACCAATTAGATAGTTTTTCAAATATGGAGTTGTGTTTAAAAAACACTTACTTACTTTTTATGGAACCAAGTATTCAAGAAAGACAACTAGAAGGCTGACCTCGGTGGCAGTGGGGCAACGTCCTCATCTGCCAACCTGGATGTTGAGGGTTCAAATCCAGACTAGGTGGATTTTTCTATCTCCACCTAGGGAATGGATGTGTGTGTTTCCATCATTGTTATTTTTAAAAAGTTATGGTGTCCACTGTAAATTGGTTTCTTAGTGCTGTATGTGGGTGATTGGAAAATAACTAAAGGAGCAGCCGTGGAATCCCCATAGCTATTGTTCATTGTGAACCTCTATATATAGTTTCAGAAGAAAGGCCTTGATTACTTTAAACGAAAACTCCTTGGTGCCACTTGACTGAAGAACAGATATTGTATGACATCTTAGGATGTCACTTAGAGTAGAGCTTCTCTCAAATTGACCTGCTGGTTGGATGAAACGTGGCTGAGAACAATAAAAAAATTCAACAGAAATAATCTATATCCATTACTCAAACCTTCATATACTGGAGTGGGTATAGAAGTGGTGTTAGCAATGAGAAAATACTTAAGAATCAGTTTTCCGATCCAGATATCTCTTTACACAATGGACAAAAACTTCATCCAACTAACTTTTCTCAGTGGTGTTGCAGTAATGTCCTTATTTTTAAGTTTCCACTAGCATAATTCCAAAGAAGGCCTACCTATTTCATAAACCACAGTATTAGAGGTTCTCTTTCTTCCACTGTTTGTATAATTAACTTACTGCCAAGGATTTACCCCCATTTACTTTAAAGGCTTTCCATAACGAATTATTTTATTTTACTATTATGTAGTTATTTCCATGTTTAAATTACATAAATATGCACAATCCTTTCATTTCTCTCCTTGGTGCTACAAACATTGGTGGACATTTGGAAAAATGATAATCAAAGAGTAGCCAAAGAAATGATAAAGCAATGGAAAATTTAAAATAAAAATACTAAAGCTGCAAACAATAAAAACTGATGATAACTGAATAAGTTGAAACCAGGTCATCAAATAAATCTTTTCAAGTGGAAAATTACCAAGCTATTTTATGATTTAGTTCCACCAAGTTATGCCTGAATCCATCAATTAAAAACACTAAATCGACAAGATGCTTACTGAACATAATTCACAAAAATGTTGAACCTCACATGAATGACACAGGGGAAGATTAGATCACACCATGACTATTGTTTCCATTCCTATGGCCACATTTATGAGGGCAAATTTTTCAGTTTTTTTTTATTGAAATAAGGTATTACTTCTACGAAAATTCAAGTCAAAAATCAAGTACAATAATTAAATTATCAACTGCTACAGTATAAGGTTCTAATATGTATTAAAAATGCCTTATTTCATTTTTTTATTTAAATAATAAACATTGAAAATACATAACAAAGACAAATCTCCTCATTTACGTAACTCAAAAATAACACAAAACCAATATACATAACTTACTTTTCCAACCAAATGCATTCCTGATGTGCAGTTGAGTCCCATATAACATTTTTTTCAATTAAATATCTGTAAATTACCATTGACAACAATATAGAAAACATAATCATACTGTAAACATAAATACAGACTTTATTTTTCTTTAATTAAATGAAATTGCCATAAAAAATCAAGTTAAATTTAAAGTACCACCTGATTTTATTTACAAAATATCCTCCTCATCCTGGAATGTCAATATTCACTTATTAGTGTTCTTTGAACATGAAAGTTATAACTTTTACAGAAGACATTACTTCTCTTACAGCTAAAAACAATGAAATTCCCTTCCCATTGAGTGAACAAAATGGAAGATGCTGAACAACAGGGAGGACCTAGAGACATGTTTAACATAGGCATTTGTCTTGAAACTGTGTCATGTATTATCTTTCATGACGAGTAAAGTCTAAAGTCCAATGCTATGGTTTGAAAATTTGATGAAATGCAATATAAACAAAGGTTGATTTACTAATTAGATTGTCCATGTGAACCAATTTTGTTTTGCATACCAACCCTGAGTGATCATTTAAATGAATGACCTAACAATTACATGGAATATCTCTTGAATCATCTTGGATTGTGGCCACATTTATAATATATTTTCTCTCTCCAATAGCTTCTTAAGCCAACAGTCCAACTGATCTTAAGTGCTGTACCCAGGCTTTTACACTCTGAAAACAACTAAAACTATTCCTAGAAAGTTGAATTAATAAAAAGAAAAATTATCATCAAGAGTCATTAGGCCATTAATCCACTTTGTGCAGGATATGATGATACTAGAGGTTTACTCTGGGTTTTTCTTGCTGAGAATTTATTCAAAGAAGTAGAGATACAACTGTCTTATTCTTAATGTCAATGGCTGATGATATTTTAATTACAATTATGCATTGCTCTTATGGTACACACAATCACAACTTTTAACACTACCATGATTGTGCATAAGCTTCATTTGAAAGGGCAATGTTTTATATAAAACAGATACTGAAAGCAGAAAATGTACCTTTCAACTCTTTTACACATGTTATCCAAATTTAAATTGTAACCACCGTAAAATAAATAAATCAAGGAAAATGGTAAACAATTAATGACCCAAAAATTAGAATTTTACTTAAAAATCAATGGAAATAGATATTACTACAGCTAAATAATTTTTACATAAAATGTGAACAATAATTTTTATAAAATATCAAAACTATAAGCTCTTGCCAGTTTCTACAAAAATATAAACCCCTGAAACACATCTCCACTCTAGATACATCACTTGCAAATTAAAAAATTATAACTGCATTTTGCTGTGTCACTAAGATTTTTTACATTTAAATCATACTGTAGTACTCTCAGTGAACATTATTTGTTCTTCTGTTTCCTGGAAGGAGTTTAATTCACCTAATGGGAGAAAGATTGGTAAAATTCTATTAGTGAGAACTGTTTTGAAAAACTTCTCTTCGACCTACCTCAAGAGTTAGCACATGTACTCCAGGGACAAATTTTCCTTCTCATATCACCCTTTCACCCAGGTATGACACAGCCATAGGACTGTAGTTAGTAGTTATTTAGAAGCACCATTAGAATTATTGTTTGTAATATGGCCTTCATTATCAACTAATAAAGTAACAAGACTTTAAGAATCACTAAAATAAAGAACTTACATGGACAAAAATCACAGACAAAAGTCAGCAATAAGATAAAATATGCATCTCATAAATTCTTGATTACTGATAGCACCATTGAAGATCCTATACACAACCTTATACCAATCACATCATAATTTACTAGTTAGAGTTATATTGTCATTCCCTGAATTCCAACCTCCATCAAATGCAGCTTGTAGAACATCATCCACATTGGACACTGGGATAAAAATGAGGTCTTTCTGCAATTAAAAAAATACTAAGTGTTACAAACTAAGTGGAAGTTTAATGAAAATAATTTATATACAAAAATTATATAAAAAAAGTAACAGACATATCAAATCATTCAAAACTACCAGCAAAAAAGGGTCAAGAGTAGGGATAGCATTTATTGCATTCTCATTACTTACAACCAATGAATACTCTATGTTATAATTAATTCTCATGTAAATACTAGACTAATCACGTTCAGATAATTACCTTAAGTTGGGGAGAGTTTGGACACTTTTTCATACATAATCATAGATTACGAATCAGTATATTTGTGGATATTGTGAAAACCAAAATAAAAAATTATCAAAACTTCTGAAATGTTGTTAAAAAAAGTCTTGTTACATTATTCGCTTCTCTTAAAAATAATAAATAATAACGTCTGAACTCATCCCACAAAATGGGGTGAGTTCGAACACTTGCAATGTATTTATGATTATCTTCAAAGTTGACATTTTCGTGACCATGGGGAATAGTAAATTCAATTGAAATGCTTATACACTACAATAATCATTTATTTAGCATATATGTAAGTTAACCCTTTCGCACTGGGACAATTCTCTGAGATATGGTCACCGTATGACTGAGCTCTCCAAAATATCTTATGCACCCGGGTACGGAGCATCTTGGTTTCCAGGTATAGGAATTTACCCTTTTCGGACCCATCTCCATAAGAGGCCTGACCCTTTCCTTTACCGGGTAATTAGGCAGATGCGACACTCAGCCCCTTTGGCTTTCCCGTTTCAGCATGAGTCAATGGTCAGTTATATTTTATTCCAGTGTTTATGCTAAAAACATAAATTTTGTATTATTAAATAATTTGTGTTCGCAAA
>WURS02473186.1:0-12934 GCA_011762765.2 Rhinocypha anisoptera
TAGAGTCCTTTGGAACGCAATGGGTAAAGGTTACACCATCGCTGTCCCAGAACATGGCCACCAATATTTTTTCAGCACTGGCGCTAACATGAAATTTGTTTGGTGGCGGTGAATCTGAGTGCTTCCATGTAGCTGACTGGCGCTTTGTTTCTGGATTGAAAAATGGCATCCACGTCTCATCCATAGTCACAATCGATGAAAATAAAGTACCATTCATGCCTTCGCCACGCGTCAACATTTGCAATTTCCACTTTAAAAACTTCTTCTTTATTCCGACATGTTTCGATGCACTACACTATTATCAATTCTAATTTCAAAACCGTAAATATTTTCAAGAAATATGGTTAAAAATAAATGATTCTCAGTAGAATATGCCAACTTTAAGTGCTCGGTAGAAGAAGCTTTGAGCAAATAAACATTACACATCTAGTTGAAATTGTGCCAGTGTGTGAATTACAATTGATTATGTTGTAGTGCACCGAAACATGTCGGAATAAAGAAGAAGTTTTTAAGTAGAAATTGAAAATTTTTTAACCTTTAGATTATGAATCGTTTCCACCACATCTCACCTGACTTTATAACGTTTATCAAATTAAAACATTAATAATGTATTTAAATAATTTTTTGGTTGATTTAAGATCAAATTTCATGAATTCAGGAAATTTAACGGCAGTTTTAGTGCATTATATTTTTAATTTAAATGAGATATACTCGTTTAACTGGCACAATGTACCTATCACCTAAGGTTGGCATTATAGATATTCTCCTGAGAATCATTTATTTTTCATCATTTTTTTTGAAAATGAATACGGCTTTGAAATTAGAAAATTATAAATTTACCTAGATTGCCTGGTCATGCATTGACAATTGTATATATGCCATGATGTTGATTTAATGGTACTTTGATGGTAAACATTTCGAACCATAATTACTTGAATTTATTCTGACACTGGAAAAGAGATCTTCTTTTCTCTGCAAGATTTTCTTTCTCTTCACTGGTTTATCACCTCACATGATAGGTAGGACAATATGTACACTTGTGCTAATGACCTCGATTCCGATTCACTCACAATTTAAAATACTACTGAGCATAATTTAAGTCGAATTAATAAAGATTCCATACATGAGGTATAATTTCTGAACACGCATTTAAACTTCATTGTTAAAATAAAAATAATCATTATTTAATCTATTCGTATTACCTACCTATGAAGGCTAGTTTGTCTTTCCTTTTACTTCTTTTTCCTTGGTTTCTTAAAGTTCCCCGTTTTAAAAGTACATTGGACATTGATTAGAAAGCTTCCGTAACAGGTGATGCATTTAGGCTGCATGGTTTCCAGTTCAGCTGCGCATGGTAGTGTATTGATATGGCAAGAAAACGACTTCTGGTACGGGGTAGTAATTCTCGTCAAAACTTCCGCTAACTATGAGCTGAACCAGAAACTATGTAGTCGAATATATTTGAAATTGCATCATGTCTATATATGTTTCCTATAAAATTTTGTCTTATTAAGAATTCTATGATTTTCCTTTAACAGTTTCTCAATATCAACATTTTTAAAATTTTATATTTTACCATCTCCATATTTCGTCATACCCACACCTAAAAAACCTTCTAATCTAATTCCATTCTGTTTCTTAGCAGACCAAGTTTCACAGTCATTTAACCTTTTATTAATTAATCATATGCATCTTTACATAGGTGACCATCATAAATGTTCGCATTTCTTGTTCTTAGCACAATTTCATATTCCCGTGAATGATACTCAATTTACTGAAGTATTATTAACGAATTACCGGATCTGACTTATGGTCTTTTATGTGAATGTTAATTCTGAATTTCTTATTTTTATTACTACATAACTTTGTTTTTTGATGACTAATTTCCATACGTTAATCCTTTTCTGTAGGTAATTCATAAATTACTCCAGGAATCGAATGCGACATCAGTCCAGCTTTATTAAACGAAAATTGATCATGCAGACGGAATTAATTTGTTCCCTATCAATTTTCCCTTCTGCCTCCAACCAATTTCATGCTTCTTGCCGTGTATCTTCGTAATATATGATAAAAAAGGAGCTATAATGATCACAGAAAGGCAAGAAAGACGGGACTGTCCGGTAACGGACACTTGTCTTTCTTTCATTATTAATATCGTACTCTCCGATCACCGTCTTCTACCGGTATTTGAGTTGCCTGACTCGTTTATAGACCACCTCTAATTCTCCAGTACACTTCAATAATCCCTATCCTATCATTATCTTTACACACTCTTAACTCTGCCTCCTCGAATCTCATGGAACCTGGAAATGATATAAGAAATATTCTCTCTATTTCACACTACATTTTATCTAGTATATTCCACTTTTTATGTTTATAAATATGAAATTAATTGAATTAGAACATGCAACTACTTATACTTGTGGGTAATATTTTCTTTCCATTTCTGATATTATCACAATGATTCAATATCAGTTAACACATGGAGAATTATAAACTATTTTACAATCGTACTATGCACAAATCATGTAATGAATTTACCATCATTTATATGATGCTTATGCCTCTTCTCATAATAAAAAGCTTAATAGTACACTAATTGATTAATATGATCATCAGAGCCTTGTGTTTGCTAATTTTAATCAATTGGAACGTTACTTAGTTAACTAGTTAGCTGACGTTAATTTTTGTGACTTGTCTTAGATAATTTTTTCTAACCTGTTCATTTTTAAATGTAATTTATTCATAATTTATCTGTAATAGAACTACAATTATTCATTCAAGTCATCCGCCATGCATGAGAGTGCTCACAGCAATACAGGATATCATTTTCAACCACGAACGTTCTCTCTTTTTTTATGCGCACATACACAAATGCATATGGGCATTATAAAAAAAATCGACAACACGTTTTAAGACGTTAAAAGAAGTATTATTTAAATTATGAAGAGAATTTCTTCATTCATGGTTTCTTGACAATGCGAATGTCATAGCTATTAAAAAAGAGGAAATTTTAAAGGAAAAATATCGCGTGACAAAACTGTGAACTACATCGTTTTTAAAAACGAGTAACAATTTTAGTTGAAATTACGAAAGGCACGAATAAACTCTTTATGGAAGTGGGAACTTAAGACATGTAATTCGTTCCGTGAAACAATTAGGTTTCTGTTAATAATATGCCATCTACATTAGTTACAGGATATTCAGCAAAGATAAAATGATTTGAGTGAATTCCTTTTTACGAAAAAACAGAACCACGAATTCCCTTCAAATCTAATTATCACCATGGGCGGTCATTAATTATTCCTCGAAAAGGCATAAATCCACGCCCCAAATTGTCCTCGGGGTGTATTTCGAATGGATTAACGGTTTTTACGGGAGAAAGCTCTTTCACGAGCTTTCATGATCCAACAATGAGTCGCGAAAGAATTTTCTAATATGATTTATGTCGATTGCATCACTATTTACATGATTTAAGACACCTGCCTGCTGTTAATTAACGCGTGTGTCTTTTCGGATCCGATGTATGCGTTGAGTCGTAAATTATTCCTTTATTCATCTTCAATGGTTCGGTGTGCTATAAGTATTCAGGATCTAAAGGAAGGCTTACTTTGCATGAGTCGACAGGTCGTAATGTTCCCAGAAACGTATGGTTAATTGGCACTTTCAATAATTTCGTAACACGTGTAGGAAAACAATGTTGAAATTTTAATAGTTATTGATACGTACTTGGTATATCCTGACTCTTTTTCAGCTTCTAACGTATTCTTACGGAGCGGATTAGGGAGTCCATAAAAATGGTGACGCAAATTCAGTTAAAAACTATTTAGTTTTATCTATATTTATTCCTTAATTATTTCAAAATATCTCTTAATTAAATATATTGCTCCTTCATTAATTCATTTTAATTCGGTTTTTAAAATGTGTGTAGATACATCCACAGTGTATGCATCAAAACTTACATTACTGATTATTTTATAGGGATTTTAGTTTAATTTTTAATGTCTGTTGTTACTTTGAATTTTCTGTAATCAGTTGTTCCAAAAAATCATTATTTTAAGTTCTTTACTTCAATTATCTTAATTTCCCTAACTGAATTAAAGAACGTATCTGTTTTGAAAATTTAAATTAATTTAAAAAAAATTCTTTTTTATTTACTTAATATAACTTTATCGTATCTCCACGTATATTTCAATTATTTGAATATATTTTCCTATATTAGGATAGAGAGCTATTTTTTAAGTAAAAATGTTTTACTTATTATCAACATACTATCTGTTTTTCATAGGATTTTTAACAAATTTATGAATAATTAAATAACATGATTATCTATGAAAGCCCTTATTTATGAAAGCCTTTATTTAATATGAGGAAAATATTTAAATGACATAAAAACGGAATGTATTTAAAGATACATTGAAAAAATATGGTGAAATAATTTCCTACATTGGTATATTCGTCTTTACTCATTGCAAGGGAATATTATGACTGGGAAAGAGATTTTGCCTATTGATTCATATTAAAAGAATTTTAAAATTTTACGTAATAGTTAATGAATTTAAATGTGCTATTTATTTATTTTATAAGTTTCATATCAATTCTTTGATATTTATTCCTCAGCTAAACTATGTAACAGCTAACAATAGAATGGGTTTGTTAAAAGGTAAAATGTTATTCGAAAAATAACCTTTTCTGAGAGAACTGCTAACTTTATAAGAAAGCACTAAGAAAAACAAAGATAAATTTTAAAAGGTTTAAACCAGCTTCTACGCAAGATCGATTTGAAACACTGTCAATTTATTGTTTCTAAGCATAAATGATTGAAATGAATATACAGAACAACTTCAATTCAGCCTGCCGCAAGTATCAGTAGCTGTTGAATGTTTTTAAGAATACACATCATCGATGGTGGGTAGGAATTTGGATTTTACTTTACAAGTGAGCTATCCCATATATAGTATATATTGGATCGTATCTATCACTACATGGAACAAATAAATTGATCAACAAAAGAATTGTTAAACCTTTGTTAGCGCTATCACCAATAGCTTTGAGAGGTTATTGTAATGTGGTTACTATTTTAAATAGTTTACATGAGATGGGATTCGATTATTAATAGAAATTAATCCCAGACGGGAAGAAAATCTACAATCATTAGTATAAATATAGTGGTTCAGTTGAAAGTTTGTGATTAAACTTGTTTCAATTCCTTCACTTTGTAGCCTTTCTACTTCAAATGAATCTACTTTTTCCTCAGATCTAGATGATAGCGCATATATCGAAAATAAGGAAACCTATGTAAGAAATTTGACCTAAAGTCCCAGCTAAAAAAATGGCGAATGAAGAAAAAACCTCTTGTTGATCGTAAGATTTAATTAGTTACCATGACTTTGAAAAAATATGTCAAAAATTATAAGGAGTAAGTAACATACGGGAACTGACCTATATCAAGCTTTCTTTTTCCATGTGTGTCCCGTGTTCCAGTCATGTGCCATGAATCTCGCTGCTTTATAAAGATTCCCGTCTAACAATCTTTTAACCCATGTTTTAGTAAAACAACCTCACTTAAGGCTCTCCTATATCATCTCAGTTTAATTAAGAATGCAGCATCTTGGTAATTATGTTCCTTGGAAGTGCTAGCGTTATTTTCCAAATTAGGAAGAGGCATGTAATTTAATGCCGCACACCGGCGAGATTTTCATCTTGTCGTCAAATATTAATTCAAAATTTAAAGCATGATCTTAATTGACATTCAAATTTAATAATTTTCGAAATTTAAAAACGAGTACTTATGTTATTTTCCAGCGCATAGGAACAAGATAAAAGCAAAAACATGGTAACACCAGTAAGATATAATGCTTAGGACTTACAGATTGACAGATGCAGAACAAATCCTTAAGAAATATTTTTTTACATATATTCATGGAATTTATTCATAAAAATTTTATCCGTTATGCATCGTCTAATTTATTTTAGGAACATAATGATGCATTTCGTATTTCAGAAAATATTAATTCTATACTGCATATCGCGGATTACGAAATTTATCAGTTTACGGCACTTACTTCTACATCAAGTCGGCGATTAGTAGAAATTCTGTCATCATGTTACGCTGATACTACTTTTAGCTGATGATAAACGTATATAACCGTAAACAAAAATAAAGAAAAATGTCCCCGGGACCAAATCAAGTAGGAGGCGAGATAATAATTGGCAGACTGCGGAATTGCAAGGTTATTTATATTCTCAGAAATTGCATTAAAATCGACCAAATATCTAAAGTTTCGGGATCGTCAGAGGAACAGGAGAATTTTTAAGGAATAATGCAAACTTTTTTACGTCGTCTGTAATTTGGTGATAAAAAAATTATATTTTATATAATTACCAAATAAGTTACACAACTAATGCTTGGGTATTGAACTTTTTTTGGGCAAAGTGAAAGTCATATATAATTAAAACAAAATTCTGGAATTGATGTATAAAGTTGTCGGAATTTTAAAATGCTACGTATTTATTATTATTCAATTTCTAATCCAACCAACTAATATCATAGCAGTTTTAGTTATACAAGTGAATATTCAGTCAATTAAACCGTGAGGGAGCAATTATTAATTATATGAGCGTATATTTAACTCCTTATTGTAGTAGCTCATTAGAAGGTTTTGGTAACCGCGGTGGAGGAGTTAAAAATTAATATGTTCTGCGTTATTTATTTGGAGATATTTTTTCCTCCCATTGTCGTAACAGTGTACTACTTATCGTATTTAGTTAACTAAGAAATTTTCGACCTAATTACTTATTGTTAGGACTACGTAGCACAAACCTCAATTCAGTGCTGACAAGCCCATAATCCGTTTGATTATAAATTAATCATTCTATATTGTATTATATATATAGCGCTTGTGATCAACCCGATAGGTCTAACCTAATCGACGACAGTTGGAAATTAATTAATTAAAATATCTGAACTTTAAATAAAGCAGCATTATTGACAACCTATGGGACCTCGTCTTTCCTATTATAATTCCTTCTATAATTCTAAGAAGCGACAGTGTTGTTATTAACTCTTAGTTTTTCCAACACAAAATTCATTCTGCCAGTATTGTTATATATCATTTCCGGATGTAAATACTAGTTAATTATCATAGATGAATATAGAAAAATAAACTCACAAGTAAATACCCCCTAGCTATTTCCGTGAGTCTGAGTAAAGTTGAGTATAAAAAGGTGAATAGTTAAAAAATATATTGTCAATAAAGAAGTGAATTGACCTGACTAGCAGGCGACATAATTCTTACTGCATTCCAAAGCTTTCTACTGATATCTGTGGTTTTACTGTAGTTCATTTACATATTTTGTTTGAAAATCTGTTGAAGAAATTTTGACTATTTTATATTTTATTCCTTTCTTAGCATATAGATGCAAAATGTTAGACTGATGGACAACATATCCATTGAAAGGTGATTTTCGTGAATACCTTAAATGCCTTTTTGGATATCATCTGTAAAATCGTACAATCGGTAGTACGACATTGAAATGTTTTTTGATACTTATAGGATGTAGTTCGCATTGCATATGCGTAAATATGCATATTACTTATATATGTATTATTTAAAACATTGCCAAAATAATTTATATCTTATGCAAGTCTCTTAAAAAAACCGGACTAAATATTATATTTTTAGCGTGAAAAGTAGGTTTTAATTGAATATTTTCCATTATATAATAATTTGACCTCCTGTTAATGAATCAGTTCTATTTGATATACTCCACCTCCAATGTTTAATGTACTTTCAATCCTATTACTTTCTTAAGCATTATATATTATTTCTAAGATTAATGCATTCTGGAATACAAACCCATTTTCTTATGTATTTCAATTTTATTCCAAAAACCTGTTTTATAATATATTTTAAAATTTTGATAATTTTTAATAATTTCCTTGAGCAATATGCGAGGTTTTACCAGGAATTTCTTGATTCCATTAATAATAATTTTTTGAGTAAAGGGTACCCTTGTCGAATGTGGGCAAGAAAGCTTACTCCCAAAATAGAAATTGGATAGTGTGTTGATGAGTATACATGGGATCGGATGAGCTCGAGTTTGTGGAGAACCATACGGATTATTCAATCAAGCCCTGTTGACAAGTTTAGAGAAGTACGTATAAACAGAGTAAGAGCATGTTGAATCCTTTGGAAACTGGCATGTTTTTCGAGTACATCTGTTCAATATCAGGAAATCAACATATTGCACAAAAAATTTCAAACCCGACTGTAGTGTCTACATGCGTTAATTCATAATGTCGTCATAAGTGATTAATTATTTCTCCCATTGTTACCACTGGAATAAGCTACCTAAAATGATTGCACTTATAATTGCTAAAGGTCATCATAGAATACATTAATGAGAAATACAGAATTTACCCAACTCTTCTTAATAGCGATTCATGACTTTACTCTGTTGCTAGGATTGGATTTTTGGACGATGATGGTTGGACTGAGAATCCCTCTAGCGTAATAATTTACCCTTTCTCCCCTCGTGAGGATTTTAGCCCAAAAATATGTAATCTTTCTGAAATATTATTGGAACTTAAAATTATGTCTCAACATTAATGAAAAAGATGTTAAGTAAAACCATTTTATTCCTCATTAACGTATATTATCTCGGCATAGGAAATCATGAACTTCTCCATTTATGCCGTCCAAATTGATTCACCAAGCACCTTTTATGCATGAGTTTCTAAGAGTCGTAAGTATTAACGAAAAAAATCCCGATTTTCCCATCAAACTTAAATCACAATTTCCTGGGCTTCTTTGTTGCCTGATACTCAAATTTGGACTCGAGATTCGCATTTGACCGCTTTATGTCACGTTCCATTAATTATTCCTATTGCTTTAGGAATATTCATTGGGCATATTTTCCAGTTATGGTAATCGGGCTTGATGACGTCAAAACAACTGCAAATCTGCCCGGTGGTGTCCATGGTATATTTGCGTGGATGAGGGAACGAGGGAGTGGCAAAATCGGAATTAACGCAGCTCATCGAGATGAAATTACGCGACACGGATCCCTTTCCTTCTCGTTCCGCGCCCTATATCTCTCGTCCCCTCCCACCTGCGTCAACAAAGCGCGCTCTAATACCCACTCACTCACTGTTCGGATGGTGTTCGTGGTGAGAACAGCCCAAGTAGGGATATCCTCTGCACGCGGCAAAGTCTTCAACCAATGCCAGTTTTGAATGTCGGCCTAACCGTCTCATCCAGCGTGTATGCATTTCCTAGTATGCAAAGCCAGTGCGTATGTCACTCAGTTCAGCCATCACTGTCAATCATCGCGATTTCTAGCGTTGCGATTCGGTAGTCAAAGAGATTATTCGGAAATCGTAAATTAATTTTTAATTCCCTCGGTTTGGGAAATGTGTGCGGACATCTCTAGTACCCAATATAAATCATTAAACCTGTGGCTTCAACTCGCAAATATTTTATTGCAAACATTTATTTTATTTGAAGTTTGAACGTATACTGCCCCGGATTATTTTCGGAGTTAATAAGATTATACTTATAAGTTATTTCGGAGTTAATAAAATTATTTCTATACCAAATTAACACACAACTATATAGGTCATTCTCTTTGAACTTGATTTGAAATATTAAAAGCACCGCAATAATGGCAGAGCTAATTTTTCGAAGGCAACATTTTCCACTACAAAAAGAAATTTATATGATTTAGTCAATAATGTCATTCAGGAAATTAAAAGTGGAATCCAGTAAATATAAAATATTAATGTCATTAAATCATTTTTAATGCTTTATTTTATACCATCATTCAGGTATAAGTTTTATGTATCGTTTTCATTTCTTTTAGTCATGAATATTTATGCAATTAATTGTCGTGTATCAACATTTATATCATTATGTACCGATTGTGGTAAATAATGGTGAGACTTAAGTAAGTAAGTATTAAGTAATTGGGAAACTCTGGCACAATTTCCTACATAGATTCATTATAACTAATAACCTAATTAATAATAAATAAGTTAGTAATATTCTAATAGTTAATAAATATTGGACATAAATTCGTACTTTTTCTAAGTAAAATATCCAAGTAATTGTAAGTAATTCAGAATCGAATCGGATTGTTCTATTAACTCGATATAAATATTGAAGATTTACTTTCCTAAGTATACTGCCAAGTTGTAGGCTCCATTCTTTTATATTGATCTAATATTTAGATAGATATGTGACTCCCTAATTGACTTGAAAGTGCCTCCTTAGATCTGATAACCTACTTTAATGTCAATAAAAGTGCATGATACAAGATAATTTTCATTAATTTTTAAAGCAAAATTTTTATGCTTAAAGAATTTCTTATCTACCGCGAGTATCGTGAATAGTCCTTGAGTAACAATTCCTTGAGTAAACTCCGAGTGCATGAACTAACTATGCATGTTCCATATGAAATTTATTGTACGCGGTAATAGTTTCGTAGAAAGGCTGAATCATCAGGTTAGCCCTTATGCTTCAAAAAGCTGTGCAATTACTACGAGGGTCGTTCAATAAGTCCTTAGAAAAAAACCAAGAGATTGTAATTGTAGTATCGAAAATGAATTTTTACCAGTTACCAGCAATCCTAACTAGTCAGCTGTTAGAGTTTTAATTTCATCCATGACATAATTTCATTGTTGTTATAAATTGATGTAAACAACTTCCATTTATGTATTAAAGTTGATAAAAGTGAGCTTCTAACAGTGAATAAACACTTGCATTTAAAAGAGTTAACGCCGAAAGAAATCAAAGCTGAGCTGGCTGAAGTTCATGGCACATCTGCTCCTGTATTTGCAACTGTTTACAATTGCAACAATAGAAGTGAATGAGATTAAACGTGGTCGTACATCCACAAAAGTTGAACATTGTTCCGGGCACCCTGTAGAAGTGTCTACCAATGATTGGCAAAATCCACGATATGGTTTTAAATGATTGACGAATTAAAGTGCGCGAAATAGTTGAAGCCACTGGCATATCGCAAGGCACAGTCGCTTCAATTTTGCACGAAAAATTGGTGTGAAAAAATCACGACAAGATGGGTGCCGCGTTCGCACACAGTGAAGAGAAAACGCAATCGTGTGGTCGAATCTTAGGCTGTTTTGGTGCTTTATCGTCGCTATCCTGAGAATTTTTACCGTCGATACATAACTGTTAATGAAACATGGATACATTACTACTCTCCAGAGACAAAAGAACAGTCAAAACAGTGGATTTTTGAATGCGAACGGGCTCCGAAGAAGGCGAAGATGGTGAAATCAGCCGGGAAGGTTATGGCCACGGTCTTTTGGGATACTCGCGGAATCATTTACATCGATTACTTGGAAAAGGGAAAAACGATAACAGGAGAGTATTATGTGTTGAACATTATTGGACTGATTGAGCGAAGAAATCAAGGAAAAACGTCCTCATCTGAAACGTCATCCTTCATCAAGACAATGCACGGGTGCTGCTCACCTGCGCAGTTTCAATGGCCAAAATATTAGAATTAAAATTCCAATTATTACAACATCCACCGTTTTCACCAGATTTGGCCCCCAGTGACTTTTTCTTATTTCCGAACTTGAATAAATGGCTTGGGGGACAAAGGTTTACGTCTAACGAGGAAGTCATCACCCAAAAAAATTTCTATTTTGAAGAGCTTCCGAAATCTTACTCTTTGGACGGCTTAAAAAATTTGGAAAAACGCGTAGAAAAATCTATAGAGCTGAAAGGAGATTATGTTGAAAAATAAAAAAAAATCTACCCAAAAATATTGTTTTTTCTACTTTTTTCTAAAGACTTATTGAACGACCCTCGTACTACAAGATGGACTCCTATGATGGACTTCCACAAAGTTTTGCATGTGTCGTAGTCCTTCAAGCATATTGTTTGTCTCTTATATGCTAATTGAAAATTAGGGTTATATTATTTTATCCATTGTTATAAATAAATAATACACTTTTAATAATAGCATATTGTAATAGGAAATATCTAAGCATTTATTAATTAATTCATCGACATAAAAATATTACATCAAACAATTAAATAAAAAATCAAGTGAGCTTCTTCATATGTTTTACTAGATCTTTATATCCCTTTAAGCAAGTTTAACTTATATAATATTGTCTTCATTGAATTTAACATGTATGGTACATTTCATTACGTGTTTTATTGTTTCATTTTTCGTTGAATCTTCTAAATCTTTCACGTGCACTATCAAAGATATAGATAAATGAAGCTTATTTCACGTATTAAGGTAAAGAAAGAAAGATGGAACTGCATATTGTTCCATTTTAAAGCCTTTAAAACTTCAAAATTCCATCCTGGTCATTTCCCACTTTAAAAAACTAATTTTCAACACCGATTCCTGCGTTACTACCATCCTGCTGCCTAGTATTTGGAAGTCACCAGGGCCATGACGTGGTATTTGTTGTTATGAGCAATCTTAGAGAAGGAGGCGACCACCAATGAGGTTGGCTGTAATTGACGGATCACATTAACGAGTGACGTCTCTTACTCCTGAGTTAAATCGAAGGTCATCATTCAACCTTACGAGACGATCAACATCTTAAGTGGACACACCTTTTTTTTCTCGCAGCCAGGAGGGAAGGTCACTTCGTTTCAATCCCAGCCGATAATACATTGTTGCTCCCCCCCCCCCTCCCCCGTGGGGCCTTGGGCAATACCTCCGGATCCTCTCATCCATCCTCACGGCCACTGCAAATTTGATCAGAACCGCCGCTGGCGTCAAGCACGTCATTTATGCGCGTGAAATAAATTAGACCGACCTTCAGGATGGAAACTCGGGGGCACTTGAAATAAGCACACGCACGGAATAGGCGGAGGGTATTTGCAATGAAAGACGCCAGGAAACGAAAGGGTGGGGTCTGAATGCAGAACTAGGAAGAGGG
>WURS02473206.1:0-12933 GCA_011762765.2 Rhinocypha anisoptera
AGGTAGAGAAACGGTAGAAGTTCAGGAGGAAAAGTTGCCAAAATTAAAGGTACATGTCAAAAATTTAACCACAGTAAGCTTCAATTTAACGACAGGGATATTTCACCAGTAGTCAGATCCGGGTAACCTGCGCAGTGGGCTTCTGAGTGGGAATTGCGAGAACAATCGACGTCGCAAGTGTTCGCGCAATTTTTCGTGTTTACACGGTAAGTGTTGGACCTTGAATGTGTTCGCGCGAGTTAATGCACCGTGTAAACACCCCTTAATGTTATGTAAAATTTATTATAATTATCCCGGTCACTTTGAATATTTCCATATTTCGATCTGTTACCTTTGTTTATTCCAATGAAAACACTCGTCTCTTTTGCTCTATGGCGTGATTTTTAATACTATAATGTTAATCTGGGTATAATTGTTTCCATCACCCTCCTACACGCCTCGAAACCTCGGCCCAATCTTTGTGCACTTTCCTTTTAAAAACCACACCATTGTGGCAACATTTCACTAATATTCCGTAGCCTCTACTTGACCAAATGTTAATGTCTTTCTCGTTACCACTGTACTGTTTGCTAAGATCAACACTAAAATAAATTATACTTATCCCAGTCCTGGACGTGAGACCAAGTTAAATATTCTATCGTTGTCTATATAAAGTCAATTCCCATATTATTTCGAAGATTGTGTTCCTCATGATTTTTATTGTTGTAAGATTGTTTTCAAAGTGCCATTTTCAAAATTCATTTTCAGTGCTCGTAGTGGTAGTGCGGATCACTATCACCGATCAACTACCAACTGTGGAGATAGGTGGCCTGATTGGAAATAAACCGGAAAAAGATTTTAAATTTCTATATAAAGTAGGTTAGGAATGTAAAATGTAGGATGTAAATTTTTTCTCAAGAAATACAATTAACCAATTTAGGGGTTATAATTTAAATTTCTTCATTTAATAGATACTAATTTATTAAACTATTTCACCGTGGTTGTATTTATTGACAACATTTTTTGTCTTGTGACCTGTGGCAGAAAGGGAAAGAATTTTTATTACCAATCTCTTGAGATCAGTCTGTTTCACCAATTTTATCCCTAAAGTCCTTTATTTGGCGATGTAATAGTTGAATAATAAATTTTGTAAATTTCATTCCCGATTCTTTTATTCCATCATCGATTGACATTTTAATTATGTATCCTTCTAATCTGTTGATAAAGGATGTGTTTAGGGAAAAATTACGCCTACCTATGAGAAACGGATTGTCTATCTGTAGCGTGATTGAAAGGTCGAGAAGCGGGTAGTCTCCCAAAAATCATTGAAGAATTTATCAGCTGTGATGTTTAAATAGTTTTTGGAATTACATTTGGACCTGGATAAATGTTAAGACGTTTAGTGCATGGTTTTGGGCATTTATCGGAAAAAAATAATAAGGAAATAAATATTTTTAATCATGAAATATTGCACATCTTTGCAGTGTCTTGAACAAGCGTACTTCGTTTGCGGGAAAAAAAGTCTTGAAAAACAGTTCAAAAATCCAGAATCGGTCGATATATATCGCTATCGAACGTGATACAGGTAACATATGGCCAGAGTTTTATCATGAAATATGCAGTGTCTTGCACAAGCGTACTTCGATTGCGGAAAACAAAAGTCATGAAAAAAAGTTTCAAAATCCAGAATCGATCGATATATATCGCTATCAAACGTGCTACAGGCAATAAGTTCACAAAAAATCGAGGCAGCGATGCCATCTGGCGGGGAAAATTCATTTTTTTCAGCGGGTTCCGCATGAAAGTAAAAAAAAGTGACGGCATACGCCATCTATCGGCAACTTTTGGAACTAACGGTTTTTTTTAAATAATTTTTTCCTAAAAACAACAATAGAGGATTTTGCAGTAGGTCCTGGGGAACGTGTAAGCCCAGAAAAAACATTAATTGTTGATGCATTTTTCCATAATGGACCCAATTTTTTCCGCCGGCCGGGCCCCGGGCTGGCCGGTTGGTGGTCGTATTTAGGAAAATTCTTCAATAAATAATTGTTTTCCCGAGCTTTCGCGGCCCCCTGAAGCCACTGCAAAAGTTTCTAGCAAAGGTTATCCGACAATTCGGATCCAAAAAATTTTTTTGAAAAAGAAAAAAAAATTGCCGCAAAAGAGAATTGAACTATAACCAGCATTAGTCTCACCACAGGAATCCACCTCTTTACCTCCGGGCTACGCCCGTTCTTGTAATATGTCATGTAATTTTACCAATTTATCTTTCAAAAGTCGAGACTTAAACGATTTTTCGAAAACTTTTGACTTCTTACCACGACGACCGTCGGCAAGGGTCTCACTCGGTCGATCCACAGCCATATATGCCTTCCTTCTTGCTCTGGGGTGTCGGGACTTAGAATATTTTCGTTCAGCGGACTTGAGAGATAGGATTAGGTTCAAATTTGGAACTCAGGGCAAATATTCGCCTAGTTGACTTAGGAGGGAGTTTTCGACTCTCAACGACCATGATCATTGCCATGTACGTAGCATTTGATCATGGGATATTAGACCGTTCTTTTCTCTACTCACGCTGCTTATACATCGAATACGAAAACGTCGAATTCATACTTGAACCATTCTGGTCAAGATATATAATTTAGCGTTTTCTCAAACGCGAGAAACTGACCTTGGGGATAGTTTAATGGGTGATACAAAGCTGAAGCATTGGATTTGTGGGAACTTAGTACCAATACCATAGGATTAATTAATGAACTTTTACGTCGCCAAAATGTGTTATACACCATAAATATGCAAATACAGTGTATTTCAATACTTTATATTAGGTAAATACTTTAACTCATTACTTTTCCCATTTTACAAAGCAAATAAAAATGTCCTAGTATCGTTATATTTCATAAAGCCATCCTGAGGTTTAAATGGCTTTTGTTTAATTCATTTTAAGCGTCTAAGCATATACCGTGAACATTAAAAAGCCCGATTAATTTAGATATTGCAAAGCTTGTTACTTTATATTACTGAGAAAATCCACAATTGGTCAACTAAGTCAAACTAGCAATTAAATTTTTAAGCGTTAACCAAAATTTAGAGAAGCAAACAAAAACGGGATTTTGGATGAAATAGGGATTGCAAATTAGTTCCCTAGTAAAAAATGCCAGTCAAGAATACACACAATACTTCAATTCTTGCAGAAAAACCATTTCAATGATAAGGACAGGAAACCACACTGGTGAGTATAATTAAGGAGAAGAATTTTTGTAATAAAATTTTATTATTTGAGGACATGGTACAAAAACAGCAATATCACAGTGTAATGACTTATAAATAACTTGAGTTTTAATAAAACAGCTGTACTATCCTGTAAAAGGTCCAACTCTTCTTAAACAAGATTTGTGGTAATTTTTATGAATTAGAATATGAATAGTTGGCCAAACAAAGAGGTTGTAACTTTGATAAATTTCCACAGAGCAAAAAGAATATACACGACCGGTTTCAAACGATAATCTGGTCGTCACAGATGATGATTACCATTCAAAACCTTTTGTGTATAATCTTTTTGCTTTGAGGAAATAGCAAAGTTACCTCTATTTGTTTAATTATGGAATTTCACCAGGTTAACGCCTCCTCAGAGAATTTTATGTAATGAAAATGAATAAATCAAGAATCAAGCTCTCTTCTCCCGACGAAGTCAGTTCTCCTACAAAGGCTAGATGCCTCTAGGTCATCCATTCTTACTGAACTAGGCACTTTCCTCAGGCAGGTGGCAAACAGCACCACCTATGGTAAGAAAAAAGGAAATAATTTAATCTTATTGTTATCAGAAGAGAAACTAGATTACAAAAAATACAGTAAATTAAGATAGCTTTCATGTATGCGTACATAGACTACGATTGCTACAATTAGCAAGATAACTTGATAAAGAATCTAAGCATTATGCAGATGATAGATGAATTAGTCATATCAATGCAAAAAGCAATGAGCATTACTAACTTATTGAGGATGAACGCTGGTGGTGACAGGATTAATTCATGTGTGACTGAAACTATGTTATGGGAGGAAGTGTGGAAGCACTCTAGGTGACAGTCAATTTAAGTAAATATATTTAAGAGCAGTACTATTTAAGTAAATATATTTGAGATCATGATTATTCTTGGAAGAATACGAAAAAGGCAAAAAAGAATGTCTAAACAGAAATTGCTTTCATAAAAAACCCAGCAGAGGCTGAAATGGAAAATTTTTATACCCTTGAATATTATAATAGACTAAAAAACCATATTGAAAAACATATGGTTTATTTACCACGATAAAATGAGGAGAAATTGAAGAAATAGAAAAGTACACAAAAAAAGTTTTTGGAGATAATAAATATAACAAATATATTGTTGAATTGAATTACATCTGGTTTTTTGACCATCTGTTGATTTCATTATTTTTCAGTACTATGAATATGTCAGTGATACATGTAAAATATAAGGCACACGTTACAGAAAAAAACTCTTTCCATCATTTGTCATCCTCGGAAGTAACAATACACATTACTAAATAAAATTACTAAACATGTACTTTTGTATTCGAAAAACATGAGGTACTCTTTTTTGAGAAAAATATATTTTGCACAAGATAGTTCTGCTTGGACTAAAAGCAAAATCTGGTGGTAAGTTAAATATTATCTCTGTTGTATAAAACAACTATATTTCGTCTATTACATCCAGTCAGATCAGTCCGAGGGATCAGGCTCGAAGAAGAAAAAAAATAGAAATTGGAGGAACTGGGATCGAGCTTCCTGAAAGGAAGTTTACTGTGACTGCTCACTTCAAACTATGAGTCAAGTGCATAGACCCTTCCAAAAAACGTTAAGACAGTTGACACACGGCCTTTATCAAAACATAAACCTGAGTTCAAAGAAAAATAAAAGTAACCATACTTGTTAAAACCTCATAAAAAACGTCTATGATATTTGTTCCTTTGCTGAAAGAATTCAATTTTAACTAATACAATACATAACACAGAAAATAAAACCTACTACAGATTTTGATCCCAACATCGCTTTCAGGTGAGATTACCTATCAACTGGAAGAACTATGACCATGCAGCAATTGAATTTGCCAATCAATAGGAAGCCAATTCCTTTCTCTATTTACCAGGTATCTTATGCTGTGTCCAAAAAAATTGTCTCCTCCAAGATTGCCTATGGTATCTGATGGTGTCATCTGGTTAGCAAGACCCATCAAGGTTCCAGCAGAGGGTGAGTCTGAAAAGCACAAACAAATTTGTTAGGTTGAAAAATAAGGAGAAAGGGACCAAGCAAAGCCACTCGTTTGGAAATGATTAGCATACACGGAATGAGCAATGAAGGTAGGAGGAGGAGTAAACCCTTAGGTATTACACGATTAGTAAAACGGTTAGACAATTTGGCTGTATCGGCAGGGAGAAAACTTTGTTAACAGAAATCTTAAAATAAAAAGGTTATCATAGTTGATGTTCTTGAGTACTCAGAACCATTCTCTATTCTTACCATTCTATTATGAATAGCTCCACGGCATCAAGTATGAAGACAGTATGGTAAGATATAACACTTGATTCTCTAGGAAAAAATATAATAACTTCGAAAAGAGTGACAAATCATTCATGCATCAGCAATATAGCGTTAAATATCCTTTGCTTTAAAGACCCATCATTATTGTTCATGGTTTTATATCAATTTTCAACTAATCGAGATGGCCTGTGGTGCATCTCTAGTTCATAAATTAGGGGTCAGCATGAGGTTTCAAGTCTGGTCAGCATTATCAAGTTCAGATCAGAAGGTATGGCGTAAAAGGATGGAAATGGAAGGGCAGAAGGAAGATCGTAAGGAAATGAGCCTCTGAATGGATGGGCACCAACTTGGATAAAACTTTGATATCACTCTTACAATGCGTTAAAAACACACGATAATACTCATAAGTGTTGGTAACAAGCGGATTTGAAATGGCCATGATAACCTGTGACTAGTCCTTCTAAAGATCATGAGCTTGATGAACTTCGCCTAAATATTGAGACTTAGGTAAATGACTACATATTACAGTACATACGATGCGAAACTACTAATTTACTGCCTGTCCATAAAAAAACGTTTGCGGCATAAAAGATATGCAAACCACTCAAGTCAATCGAATAGCGCTCGACGAGGAACTTTTACACTTCGTATCGCGTTTGAACCATCGTTGTAAATCATTTCTTTAATATACATGACGTGAATTTAACGTGACGCTCGAACAGCTCTTCTTAAAACACGATATTGGAGAGCTTGTGTGTATGTGTAAGGCGAGAAGAGATAATGTAAACTGTCTTCAGTCATTAAAGAACCACAGTAAATTTAAATACTTGCATCAATTGCACATAGGCAAGTAACATTCGGATACATGCCATTCCCCATTATACTGTATGCTATCAGCTGATCGCGTAGACTGCAAAGCTTATGTTAAGCTACATATTTACCAGGATGGTTATAGACGATATTACGAGTGGACTTTTTTGATTAAAATCTATTGAAAGTAATTAAATTTGTTCCTCCAAACTGCTTACACTCGATTATATAGCATTGGCATTGACGGTATATTGAAGACAATTTACCAAGAACAAAAGTGCCCCGATTTTTCTTTTATGATCATTAAATATTAAATGCATATTCAGACTCAACATCTACAAAATGAGATTACATCTCCCAAAAGTTAAAATCCTTTCTTTAACTACTTATAAATAATAAATTTAGTCCAAGTCGCAATATGTATTTTTTCAGAAAATAATCACCCCACATAACTCAGAATATGAATTGAATTTGTTAAGAGGATTTCGTTGCTCTTGGATAATTCCGTCAATCGTTCCGAAATTTGCCAGTCTTTTCACTCCCAGGTTCTCGACGTCAAATTCGAAGGCGAAGTCACCGTCATCAGAGGTGGTGACCGTCTGTTCCAGACTTGTGACTATTATCAATGATCTTTTCGTTAAAAATGAGTTTGACACTACCTCCAAGGATGTCCGTGCTCACCTAATCCCTTCGTGGAAAATCGGCAAACGGGCAGGGCACGGGGCAAAGTAGTTGGTTAGCCTTACGTCATAATACTGCCCAGAGAATGTCAAGCTCCATTTCCTCGATTTATTTGAGTTATGTTACTCGAATTCTTACACTAGATTCCCGAAATATCTCTACCTCGAACCGTCAGTTTTTCTATCTCCCGCTTTAAAGATACACATATCGTAATGACAATACGATTTGACGTAGGGGATTTTTTTCTGAACTCCCTCTCACTCGTTGGATGAACAGAATAGATAGGATCACTTAGCCAAAATGAACTAGATCACTCTCCCTCGAGAAATTATAATACATAAATTCACGCAAAAAGATAGATCAAGAATGAAACGAAATGGGAGAACAAAGTTGTTTCAAATGGAACAGGCATTTTATTGACAACATTACCTGAAGGGATACCGCAGCTCGTAATCCGTTATCAGTCGTCTCATTCTTATTCCATGGTGTCCGGGAAAAATAAATCAGCCAATTACCGGTTTCGTCATTCTGCAAAAACGGGAAATACTTTTTAAATACGGTAATTGGAACGACTGGACACCCTAGTCATCCCTGTTATAGTACAAATGGATTCCTTTACGGGGAGGAACTGAAATAAACGAGGAGGAAAGAGAGAAGAACATTGCAGATCGGTCTTCCTTAGAAACTTTCCACACGTTAGCATGCCTGCGTACAGCTTCTAGACTGCTGCTTCATGCCTTTACGAGCACTCCACCGCCACCTGCAAGGTTGTAGTACGAAGCTCTTGAAACGATTTCCTCGACGATGTATAAGGTCGTGCTGACCCCTCTCGGCTTTCGAGCAAAAGAATCCGCGGGAAGCGAGACAAGAAGATCGAAATGGAATATACCGTACTCAATCGTTTAATTATCCCTCTTAATTTTTTTCAAATTCCCAATAAAAAAATCGAGATGACAGAAATTATGCGATAACGAAGTGTTACCTTAATAATTTTTCATTATAGTATATGTAATTATTTTACATTTACCTTTGACATGCCTGTGAAAAGGATTATTTACATATATTAACACTTTCTAGTTATTATGCGCACAGTGTGTACGCAAAGTTCACACAGAAACAACTCTATCCTATACCTAGATAATAGGAGCATAAGCTATGCATTATATATGCGTGTCATTTTATTTATTTCTGCCTAATTTCCTTGTAAACTTGAATACATAGCTACTTCAATTTTTGGAAGTTAACTAGTATGGGTTAAGGGATATCATGTTCATTTTATTGATTCTACTATATTTATAATGACTGACTGAAACATAGAAGTGGCAATTGACACACTGAAATTAATTATTGCTGTTTAGGTTACACTTTATATCAAATTTCATGTGCTCTTAAGTTGGATTAACGCACCAGGGTGGCATTGAAATGGCTTACTATTTCCCTTTTCTCATTTCATTTACATTTTTTGTAAATATGATTAAACTAATTTAAAAACTATTACAAGTACTCAATAGTATCTTTCTTGCTGATCACAAATGTCAGATGGACATTTTGAAGACTAAGTTCTGCGGTGTTGAGGACTTGTCTATTGTTTAGTTCAGTGATTTGGGTACATTAAAAAAAAGACCCTCTTAAGTGACATTAGTTAAATTCTCTGTGAAACTACTTGGAATGCAGATAAGTTTTTAAATTATTGAATTAGTAACACTTGTTACCATTGCCAAAATTTAATCATGCTCAAAATCAAACAAGATCTTGACAATTTGAAGCTTGAAATCAGGAGAAGAATAGTTGTGCTATCATTTGCAACCAGTGCTGAGAGCCAATGCTCTTTTTAACCTTATATAAGTTTCATTTCAGTAAAATTCATCAATTAGGTTGCTGGAACTGGCATGTTTCCGGCACTTCTATGAGCATACCTGTGAATAAATTTTGGGTGGATGTTATTGTATGACATGGTCCAAATTAAATTAAGTTGTTCCTAGTTTTACCAGTATTACATTTCAAAGAACTTAATAAGTTTTTGAACTGGTGATTTGTCATTTATTTGAATAGCTCTTCCAAATTTGGCACTGTCATAGTTAATCAATTGAAGTGATCAGTATTTATTACATGTAACACAAATGTGGTACACAAATATTTTAAGTACATTCATTTCTCTCAGCATTGTCTTTTTCAAAGACAAGCCTCACTTCATGTTGTAGCCATTTCTGTGAGTTTTTAAAATGGGCACAGTGTTTTCTGCCTACAATGTTATTATTAAAATACGAGATAAATTCGTATATAAAAATTGTGATTTGTGTGCATGCCTACATAAAGAGTTTTGAAGGCCTTGTCTCATGTGCAGAATTGTTCATCAGAATGGTAGGTGTATTACTTATACTATTAATCTTATTTTTACACAATATTTCAGTCTCGGTACTGATGACGTAAGAGGGGATTTTGTGTTCAATGAATATGATAAATCTGCTTATAAGGGAAAAAAGGATAAGCTTTATCTTTAATGGTGTTCTTTATAAAGGGGTGAGCCAACTCTGTACAGCTGATTGACCAAAAAATACAGTATAAGTATTAACAGATATGAAATTCTCACTTATTCACACCTCTGATTTGGGTAAGCTTCTGGCATTTTTTGTAGACTGACTGGGATAGACATTTGTTAGTATCAAATGAGAAAATATAAGACAATGGATTACAAAATGTAATGTGTTGTATGGCAAGGAAGAAGTAAAATGAATACTACATATAATAAAAATGTTTCTTTACAACTCACACTGTTTTTGGCTCTACTTAGTAGAAATTCATATTTACAGGTTGAAAAAATATTATGCCTTTTCTACATAAACATGCTTATGTGGAAAAGGCAATGTGTTTTTTCAACCTGATTCTTTATAGCCTTTACTTTTTAGTTTTGGAGATTTTTCTGAATGGAGACAGTCAAGTGTATGAGATCAATACTTAATCTTGTTGTTCTGCCATTAGATAAAAAATAACTACATCTTCAACTGTCATGAAATGCATACATAGACCATGAACAGGGTACATTGTAAAAGGCGTTCATTAATAGACTCCATTTATTATAACCACTGAATCTTGTGCTGTAGTATGTGTACAAGATGTGTAACATGCTAATAGTCTTAGATGTCTGTGTACAAGCCCCTAAAACTATAACATTCCATAGATGTTAACTCCCTAAGGGGACTATGACTAACAAGTTGTCTAGCTGCAGACATTTTCAAAAATCATCTTAGGATGAGGGATTCTTAAGTTTCTAATAATGTAATACACATAGATTTCAGCAACTATGACTATCAACAGGGAAACTGAAATGTCTTAATATGACCTCTATGAGACATCTCCATAACATCTTTAAGACATCTGAAACAATCTTTATATCCTATTCACAGCATCGTCTTTCATGTAATTTTAGAGCTGTCTATTTAATATATATTTTTTTTTAATTACCAAAAACTTTCATGGCAGTACCATGTGAAATGTCTCACTATCTCTGAGATGTCTCAGAAACATATGAAATAGAACAGGCATTTGAGACCCAAGCGATATGTCTCAGAGATTCATTGCTGTGTGGGTGATCTTAGGGATAGACATGAGAAGAAAAAAGATGAGTTGCCTCAGGGACCAGAGAACTACCAGGGATGCAGTCAATAATGGATGAAGGTAGGACATATAATCCTACAACTTCTAGATATTTTTGTCATGTCAAAAGTATCAGGTTATTATTTTACTTTGATATTGATGTGATTTTTTACTAAAAAATAATTTATCATAGCTCCTGTAGGTTGTTAAGGTTTTTTTTCTTTTACATACATATTCTTAAACCAGATATTATTTATCTAGGAATACATCTCATAAAAATGTTATTCTAATTGTTTATAACTCTAAAACACACCTTTTAAATCACAAAAATTGGAACATTCCAAATAAATAATTGTTTTCATTGCACATTTTTTAGTAAGGATTTGAATGTTAAAAGAATTTATTTATAAAACCAGGATATGGATGGCTTTATATTTGATATGAACATAGATCTAATCAGAGACTCAGTTATCAAGTTGATTATGTCATCATGCTGTCTGAGCATTGGTGTTCGAGCAGCTGTTTGAGTGTTTTAACAAAATGCTGACAACAGTTGGACAAAACTCAATGACATTAATTGATTATTTAATGTCTCATATTGATTATTTATACCATTTACTTGACACCAATTTCCCAAGTTTTTCAGACATTCTTGTACTATGTGTAGTACCTTATAGTCAAGTTTCATTATTTTTGATATATTGCATTTTGCATCAGCAGCAGCCATAACAAGTTGGAACATTTCATCCCTATAGGCAACATCTTACATATTAGGGTGGTAGTGGATACTCTTTAGTTCTTTGTCGCAAATGTGTAGGGGAGATGGATAAATAAATAATGCATTTGAATAAAAAAGGGCATAAGAGACATGGATAGAAGTCATAGTTTTTGCTGAGCATAACAGCAATTACATTGTTGAGGTGGAAGCATGATGCAATGGAATATTACCTCATAATGACACTATGACAGACTTTCACTTCTTAGGGCTTATTTAGAAACTCACTCAGTACACTGCTGCGACTGTACTTCATATGTTTTCACTCTTGGTAGTTGTGGTGTAGCCATTTTTACTTTATTCTCCACACAGGTACAACTATCCAGTGTTAGCCATGAAGTTTATGATCCTGAAAATTGCCACAGACAACAAAACTACAATGGAAAAAAAATAAGTAAATCTAGGTGTAGTAAATATTTTCTATTTATGTATGAATAAATTAATTCAAACTTCAAGTCATATTTTGACAGAACATTTGTTTCTTATACAGTGGTACCTTGGTTAACGACGGTAATGAGTTCCAGGATTATTATCGTTAACCAAAATGGTCGTTATCCAAGAAGTGATTTCCCACAGGTAAAATAATGCTATTCAATTTATTATTTCCAGCTCCTTCCCATGACCATAATGCACATAAAATATGATTGTCAAAATTAGATATTGGTGAAGAAAATAAAGCCCTATATTCGACCCAAACGGTACCAGCCTGGAAATAAATAAGTCAAATATAAAATTACTATCCACCAGCGATATATATAATATTTCATTATCTGGTGGAAAATTAAAATTTTTCTAAGATGGAAAAAAGGGCTCTTTGCAGATAAGAATATCTAACAAAATTTAAATGCGATATTCTACAAACTATTACCCATCTATACCAGTAATCAGGTATTTTCCTGATCTGGGGGTCATGTTTAATTGAAATCTGTCAGCAATTGATGGGGCATCATAAGCCAAAGCCTATGTCGTTACCCAAGTCATTTCTTGCTCACAGCAGCTTAACCATGTATGTCATTAAATAAGGTCATCATTAACCAAGGTACCACTGTATTACGCATTTAATTGTTCTCATAGGAATTGATTTAATTTTTGCAATTTGTTCTGGCAAAGGTTAATCACATACATTTTGATTAACTGTTACTCCCAAATCCACTGCCTATCATATGAAGTCTTTGAAATATCTAACACTGTGATCAAGTGATTGGTGAATGTGGTCAAATGTGTCTGAATTATCCTTGAAACACAAGGTGAAAGAAGGTGTAATGTGGAACTATGTATTCCTTGCCCTTGGCCCTTCTACTGTGCCAAAATGCAGTTTTGCCAAATATAACTGCTATGCATGATGTCACATCTGAAAAAAGCCTCGAAAAGAAAGTGTAAGAGTTCTGAGGGTGAAAAATGTGGATTGAAAATTTTCTTCTGTATGTATGCCATTCATAATAAGAATATCTAACAATGGGCATATCCAAAAGAATATCTTTCAATGGGCATATCCAAAAAATCAAAAATAAAGCTATGTCTCTCTTAGGCCTTCTATACCGCTTCACAGAAATAA
>WURS02473217.1:0-12933 GCA_011762765.2 Rhinocypha anisoptera
TAAACTCAGGAATAAACATCTCATATTGTTTATCTAGCAACAATGCTGCAAGAGTCAACCTCTAGGTTAGTTTTGATGGCACGTAGTGGGGAGGGGAAAGAGAGGGGATACTTGCAAGAGGCCCCTCCTTCTTTCTCTTCCAATTTCCTCTCTTCTTCAGCTCACTCCCTGACCTTTCATCCTCTCGCACCCGGCTTCTCGTTTCCACTTCCCATGCTCACTCATCCCTCAACCATGTTCTCAGTCTCGATGTTTGAAGGTGAGGGAGATAAAGAGGGATAGAGTAAAAGGCAGAGAGAGAGCGAGAATGAGGCAGAATGAGGAGAGATTGAGAAGGAGGGAAAGAGAGGCTGAGAGTGAAAAAGAGAGATTGAGAGAGAGAATAAGAGAGATTGTGAGTGAGATAGAGAGATAATAATAGAGATTGTGGGTGAGAGTGAGAGAGAGATTGAGACAAAGATTGAGAGTAAGAGAGTTTAGAGAGAGTGAGAAAGATTAAGAGAGAGAAAGATAGTAATAAAGCGATACGGAGTTAGAGAAAGAGAGGGACAAAGACAGAGGTAAATAGAGACAGAAAAAGGGAGAATGAGAAAGAAGGAGAGACACAGAAACAGGGGAAGAGGGAGACAAAGAAAGAGAGATAAAGAGGGTGAGTAAGAAAGTAGGAGAGAGAGGAAAAGAGAGAGAGAGAAAGGAAGAATGAGAAAGAAAGTGAGACACAGAAACAGGGGAAGAGAGACAAAGGAAGAGAGATAAAGTGTGAGAAAGAGAGAGAGAAAGGGAGAACCAGAAACAGAGAAAGAGAGTCAAAGGGAGGGAGAAAGAGGGTGAGAAAGAGAGTGGGAGAGAGTAAGAAAGATAGAAAAAGATAGAAAAGGAGATAGAAATAGAGATAATTACAAATGTAGAGAGAGAAAGAGGAACGAAGTGAGAGGAAAACAGAGACAAAAAGAAACAAAGAGAGAGAAAGGGAGAACCAGAAAAAGAGACAGAGGGACATAGGGAGAGAGAAAGAGGGATAGAGAGGGTGAGAAAGAGAGTGGGAAAGATGGAGAGAAAGAGCAGATGGCGACAGAGGAAAAATATCCACGGAAACACGGAAATCTCGAGGATTGGCCGAATTAGAACGTGGCTGTGTGAGATAAGGGTAGTTGCAGTGGGGGACGAGTAAAGGATACGTAGAGAGTGGGGTGAAAAGAGAGGACACGCCTTGACCAAGTAAGGGCAACAATAATCATAATGGGGACTCGAAACGGCACAGCCCTTCGCAAACGAGGTAATAATAATGCCCAAACCACGAAGGAATCACTCACATATCCGAGTAAGGAGTCGAGGGAGGGAGGTTGTCCGAGACGCCCTAAGATGATGGTCTTGGGACCCAAAGACATTAACTGTTACGTGCCCTGTATCGCAGGGATGCAATTAGTAAATTCCATAATCCCAGATCGTAAGGAGCTGAGCACCGGGACGATACCCATAAAAATAGATTCACTTTCCTGTTCGCCGTTTAAAATTCACTATGTACAATCCACGTTCATTTCTCCATGCCTCTGCCAAAATATTAATAAATTGGGTTATATATTTTTCTCGATAGTGAGAAACAGTTTTTTTGTTAACTTCCCTTGCTACCAGGCCAAATAATGTGAATGGAAGTTTTTTTACGTTGTCAATTCAGGGTCATAATCTATTGAGAACAAGGTTTTTTTTTAGGTGTTTTCACATGAAGGAACATTAAATTTAGTGGAAATAATTTATTAACACAATAATTATAGTGGAAATACATTTGAAACCACGTAAAAAATGTTCAATGTGCAACGGAAAGGTTTATAAAATACACTTTGGAAAGTTTTATATCAATACATACATACATAATACAGAAATTGAAAAAAAAATCTTACCTCATATTTCTATACCATCTTAACCAGTGCAATCAAGAGCAATGATAGACAAATAAGTTGCCAAAGTTCACCTGCAGCAAATTTTTAAAATTTATCGAAAATAAATTATATCACCAAAAAGAAAAAAATCAAATTCAAGGTTTAAGTAATTGGTAAGAGATAATTCAGTAGGTAGTGAAAACCACAAAATGAGAAAATTAGCTTTCATCAGGGCAGGGGATCAATTCTATGCCATATTTTACTTCCCAGGAAGATATAGTCAGTAAGTCAATCGCCTTAAATGTAAGCTGCTGCGCCTGTATTTGAACCTGTGACGCTATGCAGATAAGGAGGTCAATATCCAGATGCTCTAACCACTGCGGTGCGGTACTACCAGAAAGAGAACGTAACTATGATTTCATTATGATTGCCTAAAACAAAGACTCATTGGCGTAATAAGTACAGGTAAAAATAATATGGAATAGAAAGGGAAGCAGCAGGACAGACGAACTGATATTGTTCGCCTGTTGTTGTTGTTCTAATTTAGATTTAAGTGGGACGATTATTCTTTACTAAAAACGTTTTTGCTTTCTCAATAGCATAAATTTGAATTATTAACAGTAATTGTAGAAATGCCAATTTAAAATGTAGCCAGAAAACCTCTAGATTTTAGGAAAATAATTTATTATGCTCCATTTTTACGAGAAATATAATGGCGGTTGGTCTTTATTGCTAGAAGTGTAATAAAGTCTTTGCGAGTACCATTCCGAGGGTGAGTGAGGGATAAACTTTAAAATATGGAGATGGAACTTTAAAAAAGACTATAAACAGGGAAGGATATACGAGGTGAAAAATGAGTTATGGAAGAGGAATTTATGTTTCCGGGAAAGGTAGGTAGGTTTAACACGGCAGAGAGAATAGGATATGACTCATCAAAGCGTGGGAGTAGAAGTATTGTAAATAAGGCGGTCCTTAAAATAAATAAGAAGCCACTTTAATAGAGCATTACAGTTATTGCTAACACAGGTTTTTTTAAAGGCTTTGAACATTTCCTGATAAATAAATGATATGGAATATTTTTGTACTGAAATAAACATTTTTGGAATCAAGTAATTAAATTTGTATGAAAAATTAAATAGACAGATCAAAAAAATATAAATAGAAATTTAAAAACTATGATATTCATGAGCAGGAAGGAAGCCTTCAAATATTTTACTTGTTTGACCGGAATTGGAACTCACTCGTTATGTTCTCTATAGATTTTGGAGTTTTCGTGTAAATAAAAGGTCTTCAATTACATAAAGTATGGAGTCAATAATATAGGGCAGGGGACTTCATGACCGGATTGGAGAGTGGAATAATGTAAGGGAAAAATTTTGTAGACACATGTGTTTGTACGTATTGAATTTGAAAATATCATGATGAAATAAACCTTTTGATTTAGAATGAAATGTGGCCCTTTTTCACCACGATCGCCGCATTTGACCATGCCCCATGTGACGCCTTCCGACATGTATTGATAGTATTCCCGAAACTTTTACTGATATATAAGATTAAAAATGTTTCCGTAGAAACACTAAGACAATCTTTTATCACTAAATTTAACCCTGAGCATTAATATTATCAGTAGACATTTTTCATAAATGGGTGAATATTATTCCAACCGAAGTGAAATTCTATAGGAAACTATGACAACATTTTATCGCTGGTGAAGTAAATTAATAATTTGTGATATAGGTCGTTTAAAATATATTTTATAACTAGTTTATTCTGATACAGTTTTTATTTTCTTGGTCTTGGAGACATTTTATTAGAAAGTCGAGCTTTATTCAAAATTTTGTTGAAAAGTATTATCTAAGAGCGTTCGTGGTAGTCGACTGAGTACTGTAAAGGGGATCCGAGGTCCGGTGACCCTTTTGTCTAAAAACCGAAGCGGAGTGATTTTTGGGTGTCACATCTTCCTAGGAAACCGCAAGTTGTACAGGGAATGGAAGCGGTTCCCTTACCTACAAGTGGGAATTACACACACGGTTGGGCTTAGTACTGGGTGAGCTCTACCCTCATATAAAGCCTACTTTAGGGATGAATGTCTCTGTGAAAAATTGAATGTGTAATGGCTGTAATTCCCTGAGGAAATTATTTTTAGACAAGCTATAGTCTTTCTTACCTGTTCTTTATTAAGTTCTCATTCCTCTGATAATATGATAGATTGTCATTTTTAAGTTTATTGATTCTAAATACAATAATCAATCATGGGAAAGGAAATCTGTTGCATGTATCATGTGTAAACGCCCGTAAACCTCGGAGTAAAAGAATTGTATTAAATTATTATTATTTTTTATATGTTTAAATTATTTGGTTTTTGTACTTGGAAATTAAATCTTCACTTTGAATTGAAGTCGTAGCACCATTTCAGTCCACATGCTCTCAACGCGGTTGCTTATATTTAATATTAGTTATAGCAAAATTTTAAACGCGCGTCACTGTTATTACTTTCTACATTCACGAGTAACTTGGTGCTGAACCAGGGGAGGACGGGAGAGTAGAAAATAGTGGAAGGAATGCCGTCAATTTCTAAATAATATTTACGTAATGTCTGGTGATCCCTTTGGCATTGACGTAATTTGGTTGACGTAATTAACCTTATAATACTAGAGTCTCATATGATTTCTGAATTTTCTTCCCTTAATAACTTTCTTTTCAATAAAAATATACAGTAGAACCTCCAGTTGGCTGACATACTACGCTAATTGTAGCGTCGTAGCCTCTGAGATGGACGTTTTTTGACGAAAATATGCCCAGATGATTATAAAGAAAACATTTCTTTTTAATGAATAACAGAGTTTGAACGAAATGTTTCGAGAAGAAAACGAAAAAGGCTGAGGAACGTCCTTCGGAAAGTGCGAATGAATTGAGTGGTGATCTGTATCAAGCAGCAGAAGAGAGGAAAAAATAATATAAAGGTTGTGTGCTTAGGGATGCTTAGCGGTTTGATGGGGATTTTATTCCGAAGAGTAAAGAAGTCGTTGCTTAATGTGGATGATATCTGATATTGGTTGAATGGAATACAGGATTAAAACAGAGTTCATAAATTCTCATCTCTGGAAAAAAATAATTGGCGATTAAATGGGCTGTATTTTTCAAGCTTTGTTTTTCGGTGTTATTGCGCGCCAAAAGAAGGGTTTTGTTTAAATCTGCGAGTCAAAATTGAGTTTTTATTCATTTTACGGGGAAAATATATGTGCCTGGAAAACTTATTCCTTAAAAGCCTCTTTAAGTGAACAGATCTGTCATTTCTACATGATATATGCAATAGTAAAGTTTTACAATATAAAATATTTCGTGAATAAGATATTTAAGTCAAATAGATTAGCTAATGGATGTAAAGAGATAAAAATGCGTCGAAATCATCCGGTGATATCCATCGCACATGAATTGAAGTCTGTGTAAAGTACGTTATTCTTCTTGTAATATAGATATTAACACTTGCTCTAAGTAAAGCCTGAAATATTAAATTTATCTTGTAGTTACTAATGAAATCTAAAGGTTTTGAAAATTAAAATTTTATAAATAATCATTCATATTACTACAATTGCGTTCATATCATCCTATAGGTTTAGAGATCGGGGATATAATAAGGCACACCTGAGTTATTTAACCTGCCAAAAGCTTCTTCTGGTGAAATATAATTTACATTTTAAAAAGACAGTCAAACAAGGAATACTACGTAACTCAACGAATAAGTAACTGAGAAAGTCCAGAAATTTTCATAATAAATTTTCAATCCATGAGGCTCGAGGAATCAAAAAAAAAACTAAATGATTAAAAAAATATAGGTCTTACTTTAAAATGAAAATCTCTCTCGCACGAAATCCCATATGCTCTCATTATTTTTTGTTTTGACTCATTTTGGTAATTTCCATTCCACCTTTCATCTTGGACTCCTCGTTACCCTCAGAGAATTTTTCTGAGAAGTTTTAGAGATGAAAGGTGAGTTAATCTTATCTCGTAACGGCCTTCGAAAGCGGCATGCCAGCCTTCTCCATGCACGTGAGTATAAATTAAAATATTTGTAAGTAAATAACTGAAAGCCTTTCGCCGGCACCGATGAGAATATAGGAAAAATGATTGAGATGATGGTGAATAACAAAACACAAAAGTTAGCACCCACCTGGGTTACATGTTAATACCTATAATATCTTCGCTGGAACTTGCATGTGGTAAGGCCCGACAGCGAAATAGAAGGGTCCTAGTCGTAGTTACATCGGCCTCGGTAGTCGTTCACTCAGGGTTTTGTGCGTTCCTTTTTCGGCCAAGGCAACAGACACAGGACGGAGTAAAAGGATCATGAGGAAGACGATAATGACGCTACCTATCACGGAGCCTCCATCTTGAGTACGACTACTGCGCCTTGAAGGAAACTGCCCTAGACCACTTAATTAAGAATAAACTGCATATTGCAACCCTAATGTTTCCCCCAAGGACTCAAATCCTTTCATTAAACTCTCGTCTGTTCCCCGTAAAGCCCGCGGACTACGCCCCCATATCCCAGCCTGGAGGGAGGAGGGCATTCCTCCTGTCTTATTCTCCCCTTGACCGCTGGGGCTCTGCTTATCGAATGTGATCCGTAACTCCATTTCTCTCCTTGGTCGAGTCCGTTTCATTTCGGTCCATCCTTTCCACGTCTCTCGTCCACGAATTCCGCTCGTCTCTTCCCCCTCTCCCTGTCCGGGCTGCTTGAGGGCGATGCGGTCTCACGGCTTAGTTTGCTATCTTCATCTTTCGAGGGGGAAGGCAGGTGGGAATCCGGGGAGTTGCAGCCTTTATCCTGGAAGCGGATGGGAGTAGTATACGGAAGATGGAGGCTGCGCCTTCAATTAACTTCTCAGCCCATGCGGTGGCCAGAAGTTAAAAGGCTTTGGGTTATTCGGTTGAATGCTCTAAGGGCAGGAGGTCGGGTATAGGAAGCGGGAAGGGAAAAAGTAATGATTATGTTCGGCGGGAAAGTTGTTTTCCTCTTTTTTTTTAATTACCGTGCGACCTTTGTGCTTAGTTGGAGCTGGCGCGGCCCTCGAATGGGGTAGGGACAGAAGATTCTTTTGTATTGTCCATCGTGACATTTCCTTTGTCTTATCTCGCTATGCAACTATTCCTTTTCTGGGAATCGCGATATAGAATAATGAACGTCCGGAGTTTTCTTGAGTTTTTCACTGTACAGCTAAAGCTTGACCTGACCGCTATATGTTTCTAGGAACAATTGAGCGTGATGGTTAAGGATAAACAACTCTGAGAAATTATTTACTAGTTTCAATGCCAAGGTATTTTTATGGTTGTGGTAATATTTTTAGAGATATGAAGGTTTTGAATCAAAAGTAATTAATCTCCATTGTTTCAGGCGTGGCCGTTTCGAATACATTCATTCTGAGTTATGTAAATCAGATACTTGGTCATACGATACATATATGTTTAACACCCTAAAGGGTTTGGCGTGAAGTTATCATCTTCGTGAAGTCATTTGAAATAAAGTTACCTATGGTATATCCAAGTTTTAATTGAAATCCAACAAAATTAATTTCGATGTCTCAAAATCCTTCGTCGAAGAATTGCGAGGCAAAAATCCTTGAGACGAAATACATATAAAGCCTTGATATGAGAGTTTGAGGAGGAAAAAGTATGAATACATTTTTCTATGAAGTATTCTCAGTATGCCTTCAAAAATCATAGTTCCTTCAATCATAAGAGTGAGTTACTGCCACCTTCCATCCTCTATTTGATGCCAACTCTTCAACCCTTTAATGATAATAATAATTTATTTAACGCAAACACGTAACTCCAATTACATGTGCATAAACAAAAATCTTAATATTTGGCTTTTGTGATACCTATTACCCGGTTAGCCTGATGCTCACCGGCACCCCCAAAGGTCCCGGGTTCGAATCCCGCCCAGGGCATTGGTGTTGTGTTTGTCCAGAAGGGTTTTTTTATACAACTTGAAGAGGTTCGAAATGTACATTTCCGTTGAAGCACCCTATGAAAACAAAAATACTACTACTTTTCTGATACGTCTTTTTATTTGTCCCATGTTCTAATTTCTCTCTCGAATTTATTCACGGGCCCTTACCTTCTATTATATTTCATTTTTTCCCTTTTCATCGCTCTTCCCGTCTGTTATATTACTTTTTTCTATTAAATTATCTCAATACCAATACCAATCTGGTATTCTTTGAATTTGATTACAATACATATCTCTGACAGTATTGGAAGATGTTTTGCCCCATGATTGTAGAACCTTAAACCATATTGAACCACCTGTTAGCAATTATTCCTGTTTTCCGGAAGAGACTTGACTCCTAAGTAAGCGTTGAACTGTTTAAACGATTAATAGCAGGAATAGCCGCAGTTTGAGCTCTGTACAGGTGCTGTACAGGTGCGTGGGAGGTAGCAAGACCATTAAGAACTCAACACTCGGAAAGGGATAGCAGTCTTGGACTTCTCTCGCGGGTTCAGAGAATGGGCGTAGCTGACGTGTTACTGATCCATCCCTATTATAGGAACTTGATTGGATGGAATGTACGAATTACCACACTCCGCGTGGCTTAGTACTAGGTGAGCTCAACCCTCACCTAGCAATCCAACCTTTGGGATGAAGGCTGTGGCTATTATTCGCGTCTCATCTTACTTGTGTTACACGGGAATACCTTATCGCAGTCAATCAGACGGGAGTTTCTACTGCGCGCCCGAATGAACTCACTGCAAACGGTCTACGACGATTTTCACTTCTGCCTAATACCTACCCATGATTACTTCGTTGTTGATTTAACTTTGTTAAGTGGCATTGGTCATTCAAATATTCCCACATTACACGAAACTGCTGAAGAAAGGCATATGCAATTCTAATTCTTTAAGTATGTATGTACTATGTAGATACTAGATAAAAACCATATACTCACTATTAGTCACTATATATGTACTATTCTCTCACTATTTGTCACCATGTATGCACAATTAGTTCACTATGTATTCATTTAAAGGAGGGTTGTCCTGACCTGATAACATATACCAGTATAAGAAAGTTTTAAATTAAAAAGTCATTTATATCTCACCAACGAGATTCGACCCTAAAACTGAATATAGTTTTTCTCGTGTCTCTTAACAAAATATCATCTAAATGTCCTAGAATACGGTAATTCTATCACACGGATTACCATTTGCGTAAATAAAACAGAATTCGATATTGTTGGTCCGCTCGGTTGCGAGATCGTGACATAAACCAAAGGTTAAGTGTCTGAATACCTATGAATGAATTTTGTACCTGTTAAAATACAAAAAATGGTTGTAGCTTCAACTATTTTAGACCAATTATTTTAACAATTTAAATGTTTGAACAATGCTGACAAAACTAGTTAACTGAGGTGAAATTAAGAATGAAATGCCTTAGGGAAACAAAAAACATAAAGTCATCAGTTACGACAATCATATGTATTTAACACTCTCAGAAAACTAATAAAATATATTGCACTGGGTTATAATCACATTATCTGCGAAGGTAGGTGAACGTACTAGTATAAGACATTTTTATGACCCTGCATTCTAGGTTAGACACGATAATGCGATGACATTATATTTAATGCATACATGGAGTGGAGGGATGCAGAGTAACTACAATTTACATTTACAAGATTCATTTTACATTTATATGTACAAATACAATGAGATAACGAACTCTATTCAACGAGGAAACATTTTTAAAAAATGTAAAGAACATTGCAATTCCAAAGAAAAAGGACCGCTCCTCGTGTCTATTTTTAGAACTTCGTTATTTACCTATTGGACGAGGACCTCATTTATATATCAGGTAATTTATTTATACTATCCAACTGTGGAAACTACTATTTCGTAATCACAGGCATTTATTTAAAGGAAAATTCATCTTCTTTTAAATTAACAGCCTTACGGCAGCAGGAGAATTTAAAAACGCTTTTAAAATATCTACACACGATTTTGTCAGTATAAAACGATTTAAAGCAAATTCCCCTGAGAATTCGGCGCAATGGAGATTCCCGGAAAACATTTAGCGCCTTACATGTTAACGTGAAATTTTCTTCTTCTCCGGCTGAAACGATGATTGAACTCAGTGGCCTTGGTCTTTTGCTATCTAAGCTGTTGGCAATCCCACGTACAATCGACAGTGATCACGAGAGAGGAACCCTGAAAACGATGCCCACCCCATTGGATGCACTGGAGTATCCGAATATTAACACGCCTCCTCACATTTTCCGGGAACGCATCCTTCACGCGGAACAGACGAGCTAATCCCATTTCGTCAAGGGGTTTTCCATGAATTACGACGCCCTTCTTCTTCAGACGCCGAATATTGCCCCGTCACCGCGATCAAATGGCCTCCGCCTCTCCTCCGCCCTCCCTCCCTCCATTCCTTCCTTCCTTCCTCCCTCCCGAAGGAGACAGACCAAACAGGGGTGGAGAGTAAAAAGGGGCGGAGAGGAAAGGAGGGGGCCGTTGTTTATTTCCGCCACCGCCGCCACACAGCCGTCTGGGTTGCTAGCCGACGCCTCGTTCACGCCTAATCCAGGAATAGCAGCGGTCGCCTTCGCGTGCTTTGGTGCTCACGCGGAATGATGTTCCCGCCCTGGGAAGATCACGCGGCAAAAAAGGGTGGTAAAGTCTAGTGCAGCAACTTTATACTCTACGGGAACCGAGACTAGGACTTTTTGAAAAGCTGGTATCTTCTAAGGAGGCGAGGTAATAATAATTCCCTCAATTTCACGGGCAGATTACAATGTGGGCAATCTGCAATCTACAAGTACCCTCATCGAACTGGTACGCTTAAATTCGTAGTGTTTCCTTCACTCGTCTTGCCCTAACCGAGACTGAAATGGATTAACTATGTATCTTTCTTCGAACACATCAAGGACTTGATTTAATAGTATTTAGTGATATTATTGTTTAAAAACGGTGCGAAGGCTCTCACGGCGCGCGTGAAGATAGTGGTGACTGCATATTTCCGGGTTTGACCGTGTATGTAACTTTATAATGACTTTATTAATGTATTCACTTCGACCTGGAATACTCCAGGTGTAACCTTGACGAAACTATTGCCAATGCAAAGTAATGCACGCGGTGGAACTCGGAAATATGCAACCTTCACGATATTCCCGGAGAAACAGAAGTTCGAAAATTTCTGCTTATAAATTTATTTGTATTCAACAACTCTATCACAACATCAGGTGACCTGATGATGTTTAGACGAAACGAATCCATGGACGTGAAGAAAAATAAACTTAAAACTAGAACTTACCGTGATTCTGTTTCACCAACGCTACAAACGTTGTTTAAAAATCTAGGCTCACCAGTCCAAGCTGTAGATTTTTGGTCCCAGGCACCCGTTTCAACATCCCTTTGCATCATTATTTAATCCTTCCCTCCACCCGCTTCCGCCCCCACTCCACTCCACATTTCTTCCACGATTTTAATTTCAGCTTCTCCATCTTCGTCTCATCTTCGCCCGGCGCAAGAACCTCGAGCCTCAGCAGCAGGAAAGTCTTCGTCCCATCCTTTCGGGAGACGGAATGTATAAGCTTCCGTAATTCTCACAAGCTTATCTCTCTCCCTTCTTCCCTTGGATGTTTGCTCAATCTTTTCGTATTATTTTTTCATCCACTCCTACGCGCCCTCCTCTTCACAGTAGCTTTTCCTTTTTGTCTTGTCTCAATGTTTGTCTTGCTCGTAGGTCGCCGTTCCTTTTGTTTTTTTTTCTGCTCTCAAATTTTCTTTTTGAAGCCAAGATTTATAAAATGGGTGGTGGTGGTGGGAGGATGTGTGTGTGTGGAGGGGGGAGGAGGGCAGTGGGAAGAGTGGAGAGGGAAAGGACCGTTATAAATAAGTAAATGGCTGCCAATCCTCGTGATGTCTTTAGGTTTATTTTTTTTCTCGTGCTCCGCCGCACGTTCCATTACTACGAGTATCTCAGCCATTCTTCGTCTCCTGCAAGTCTTTAAATCCCACTTCCTGTTGAGTCACCACCGGGAACCAATCCTGAATGAGCCACAAAATGGTGAGTGCGTCTTCCTTTTCCCTTTCTCTCGCTTCCTTATCGGCTCGCCGCTGATATATTGAAATTAGAGGATCTTTTGACGGGTTGCGCCAATAACACGGTGTCACAAGATTTCGGGCTTGTTTTCTCACCGTCAGGAAGGTAAAATGTAAGGCGGCTTGGAGACGGAGAGATGTTCGAGTATTTTAGTCCATTCCCTTTCGTTTCGGTTCCTAAAAAGATGATGATGCGGGAGGAATTTTCGGGATCACCACATTCTGCGCACCACGGCATGAGAAGTGCTGAGGCGAAACGTCTTTGCGTAAATTCTGACATGAAGCCACTGCCAACAGTACTGACGTCCTTCATTTTATTTTCGTGGAGATGAAAAAAATTCATGCCATGTAACGAGACAGGTTGGGTTCATTAGTGTTTATATGGCTACTGCTAGCACAAGAACTGCATTGTAGGCATTCTGAAAGAAAATTATTTTACAGTTTCCATCTATCTTCCTCATCTCCCTTGCTGGAAAGATGTTGAAAATAATAAAACGCGTGATAATTGAAGAATTGCATGCTTTTGAAATGTAAAATTGCATCAATTAATCATCATATTAAATAATCCTAATGACAAGATCATGTATTGTAGATTCCTTGGTGTTTTTCCTGCTCTTCGGTTTTGGTTTCTATCTCTTCTTAATCCCCTACACTGGGCTGCGTCATTACCCGACGCATTTTCTTACTCATCCGCAATAAATTTTTAAAGTTTTTATAGTCCGCATAGTTTTTGTCACGCTCTAAAGGTTACTGTTTTAGGTCCCTCTTAAATACTAATTAACACGTATTCTGTTGAATCATTATTTCGGACACGCCGAAAAACCTCATCGTTCTTTCTTTCCAAATTCTTTTCTAAAGTAAATAATTCTCAACAAAAGTAACGCTTTCAGGCTTCACTACGTGGAACCTATCCATAATGAAGTAGGGTAAGTAAAAACACTTGTGATTC
>WURS02473228.1:0-12933 GCA_011762765.2 Rhinocypha anisoptera
GGGGGGGGGCGAACCCCGACTGCGTGCTTTGCATTGGGAAGCCCTTTTTGCCAATTTTACTCTGCATGGTTTCATTCTAATCGGTGGGTTTTGCAAATGGTTCTCAATTCAAGTTCTTAAATTTCGATGCACTTAAACCCCAAATATCATTATTTCTGTTGATGTAATCAGTAAGTTAATGTAATCCCCCCTCAAGTGTATTATTAACGCCATCATCGAAAACTATACCGGGGTGTAATGATGTATAATACACTTATTAATGTGCACATATAAAAAAATCATGCACTATAAAAATTCTATTTTACGGCTTCTGCTGGCCAAGGCTATAACCCTCTAATGAATCACTTCGTGTAAAACGGCCATATCTCAACATTTCAGCGACATGCGATGGGGTTTTTAGCCAGGAAAATTTGAGCTAACTGGTTAGTATGTTTCTATTAGACTAAATGGTTTTAATTTACGAATAATAAGTCGTATTTTGACCATCTCTGAGGAAATACTTTTCTTCCTGATCGCACGAATATCCCACGGTTGTTATTGGTCTACAAGAAGCATTATTTTTTATTTGAGAAAAATACGTATTCAATATGACACACCACGTTTTCATTTTCCTAAATCGTTAAAAAGGAGGGTGTACGAATTTCTTACTCATTGTTCCAGTGCAATTTAATTCCTGCTGCACTTAGAAAAGAGAGGAGACATACTTTTACTAAAATCTCAGTGAAGTCTTTGCAGTCTTTTTCCATGGGAAATATTGAATTATTTTCATCCTATAGAGCAATTGTAAATCATAATTTATTCCTTTTTCATTGACGAGTCTAAAATAAATCATAGAAGGCCGATTAGCAACGTTTTGCTGATAAAATTAATATTACGTTAATAATTAGCATTTAAATTTATCAAAAATCAAAGGAAACTTTAGTAAAGAATGAGACAGCAAGTTTGTGATTTCAAACATCAAATATTTGAGTGACTCTTGCACGTAAAATAAGAAAATAACTCATTTATTTTAAGTTAATCTTACACCCTCGATTACCCTACGTCTCGTGTGTAATCCAGAATGTGTGACTCTTAAAGTGAGTGAGAATAAATAGTAGAATGTAAAGAATTGTTTCCAGCGCTAGAGACCTTTTTGAAAAAAGGGAAATGCAGGTTTTAGAAGTTTGAAAAGGAGGTCCATGACAATACCTTGACGTGAGAAATGGAGTCCTCTTCGTCCTCCTTACATTGTTCCAGAGCCTCGAACTTTCATGTTTCCATCGTTTTTCGGAGCAGTGCATCATCGCCACCCGCTACGCAGCTGTTCCAATCGTCTCTCCTTTGTGTTTTCCTATTGGCCTCGTTCCTTCTCCAAATTCTCCATTAGCTGCTCACGCTCCCCCTTTCTTCTCTTTCCCTGGACTTGTTCGCCGAATGCTTCTGCTCATCCGTCACTCCTCTACCCATAGTCTCGTCTCGAGTCGGGTCTTAATCTCACTGTCTTTCACGCCACGTTTCCAGAGCTTTCAGAGCCTCTAAACTATCTTTCTTTCTCCTATTATCGTCGACTTATCCACCAGCATATATACTTCAGGTCTTAGGATATTATGTAAAATGAACTTATTTAATAAATGAAGAATTTTTTTTTATTTTGCAGGGCTGCTTAAATGTGCCATTAGCATCCTCCACTATCCTTCATTTTCTCTCCCACTATATTATTCTACTTGCATTTTGCTAAGCAGTTTTCCTCACTTAGGGACTTACAATTTCATTTCTTGCAAGTGAAAGTAATCTTATAATGTAATACTACCACGTCTAGGTTAGAATTTAAGGTGCACTCGAGAATCAATTGTTATGATGCTCTTTTTTTTATTAATCAGGGTTAAACGCCACCCTCCATTCGCTTTCCAAATGAAGCACAAAGGCTTTTAAATGAGGTCAGAAAATGTGGGGCATGGGAGCGTTCCCTGGTGATATTTTTACTTATGTTTCATACCATTTACGATGTAGAACCTTTGTAGGTAGATCAATAACTGGGAGGGTTGCCGTGGCGTAATCCATTCAATTTTTTGAGGATGAGTTTTACGTTGAGGCTTGAGTGAGACACTTGTGCTAATATGAAGGCGGCGAGTCATTTTGTATTTAACGTGGCGGGAATGCAATTTTAGAATATAAACTAATTTATCGGTAATTGTCATTGCATTTTTGTGGCTCGTTTGCTTCTGTTAATCATGCAACATAGGTCACTGGACAAATATTTGTTCAAATATGCGCTTAAAAGTCAGGAAAATGAATTCCCTAGATGCAGCTTTCAACCTGCTACCTTGCAGCATCCTGAAAGTAGCCTATTATTCAGACTAAGCTGAGCAACAGTGAAATTGGTCTCCGTAATTGTCAATTGGATGACCACGTGTCAAAAAGGCTCGACCGATGTGGGATCGTTAGCTCAGAGCATTTGATTCTATATTGTGTGTGCATTGGGGAGTGTGGAAGTCATTTCTTGAATCAGGTATCGAACTATCTTACGTGAGTTCAGCATATAAAATTTTATTATGGTCCAATGGTACAAAACAATACAGACCATTGTTTCCCGGAGTCAAGCCACCAGAACATTCAACCACTCCCTTGCTTTTTTTTTTTGACCGTTGCCCCTCCCGCTTCTCGACTCTTTCAACGACGCCTTGAAATATTCTATGCCATAACCGTTTTCTCTTCCTCTGGAAATCTCGTATCTCGCCGAAAAAATGAGAGAGTTAACGAGCGACCCACTTCTCACGTTGCTTGTTGCAAGGCCTCGAACACACTTTCGTTCTTTGCCCCCCCCCACCATTTCCCCTGCCTGGTTTTACTTCCGTTGTTCCTCCATGCTTATACGGAAGGAAGGGGATTGGCAATTAGATTTTTTAGGACTTAAAACGAGGTGACGGTAACGTTATGCACCTCACGGCCCTTTTATGAGGAGAGCTCATAATCGTAAAAAAATGAGGTACTCTTTATTCACTCGAAGAAGCAATTATTCTGAATTATTCAACATTTACAGAGTACGGTAAAAAAAGACCTGGTTTTCACATTTATTGAGTTGAGAATGCTTGTGAGCCGCTCAAATTTATTGTCATTAACGAAAACTTGTGCACTATTAATTTCGCACGTTTGTACGTATTAAATCTGCTTGATGCTTCAACTGCTTCCATACTGTGAGAGGTATTTGAATTTTATCCATGCGTTCTGGATACGAGTTATTTGATCAGAATTAGTGATAGATTCAGCCTGATTGACACCAATACAATGAGGTAAAAATATTAATGCTGTTATCAAAATATTTGGAGAATAAAAAAATGTTGTGACTTGTAAGATATACATGAATAAAACTGTTTCCTGCGTACGACTTAAAAGAGGAAATGATAAATAATAATTCACGAAAGAACTTGGCAATCAGTAAAATCGTCAGTTCAATCGTTATAATGTGTCAAGGAGTTTTTTTCTCTCTGCGCGTAAAAAATTTACATTTGGCCTACCACTTTGAGAAACAAACATGCTAGTATGTTTGGTTTCCAAATCGTTACATGCCGGCGTGACCGTGCTCCGGTTGGCAGGACTTTTGTAATCCACATTTAGTTAAATGATGCCTCAATTCTCATACGAAATAATTAGATATTGGAATAAAACACCACTGGATTTTTCAGAAAATCACTCTTCTTCAATTCGTTTTCAACCTTCAACCTTTCTTTTCTACTTCCTTTTACGGAACACCGTCGTAAATTTTCGTTTAATCCCTGGCTCAAGTGTGCACTGGGTCGGAATCTTACCCGTTCTACGTCTGTGTTGCACGCGTGGATTCGCACTTTCACCAGTCCTTGTGGGCAAATCTCTTCCTGCCGGGGTGAAACCATGGGAAAATGAAGTGGGGGAGTAGATCACGTGCCCCAGAGGAAGAACGAAATTAAACGAAAAATCGTTTTTAATTGTCGTTGGCTACCGCTCTTCTCTGCAACGAGGGGTTTGCCATAGTTTTAATTGACTTAACGATTGACGGATGGGTACATACTATCTGCGGATGTAGCACACCGTATTTGCTCGAGGACTCGACCAAACATTTTTCGTCAACATATATGGGGAATTCTGATATCAGTCACCTAAATGATTGGCGATCATTATCAATCTTACGTGATAGGCATGGATATTATGCTCGCTCGACAGTGCTGATGTGTCATCCAAAACCGAAAAAATGTCGTCATTATCTTTTGGTGTTATTGAATGTCCTGATTAATACGTACTTACTCGGTACTCAGTAGCTTTTTCGTGCTGCCTTGGGAGAGTTCTTTTTATGTAAGTGAGCGAGATTTTGTCTGGCTTATGCCTCAATTTTCCTTCCGGCCAAGATTAGTCGAGGTGTTTCTTTATGTTCGAGATTTGATAGGCTGTAGTGAACGTTCCATCCGCAATTTTACCCCACCAAAGACAACGGTTAGTAACTGTGGCCGTCCGTAAAACCCACCTCTTTGCTGACTATACAGTAGTATGCCTGGACATTTTCAGCGAGGAAGTTAGGGAAGCTGTGTCTAACGACCTAAATGCGATTAATAATTGGTGTGAGAGATGGCAATTGGAACTAGATTTGAAAAAATGTGTGTTATTTTACGCTTTTTGGGCCTCATCTTGAGTACGCTTCGAGTGTGTGAACACGGGGGGGAGAGTGGTGATCCCAAGACTAGGCCATCTACCTGCTAGTAGTAATGCAAGCTTGTAGTAAGAAAGTTATTGGAGGAGTTAGGCTGGGAACCACTCGTTGATCTTAGGCTGAAATATAAGTTAAATTTATTGTGAAAATTTGAAGCAGATTACTTCAATGAGGAAGTTAAATGAATATTGAAAATACCGTCATACTATGGAAAATCAGATCACGCCCGGAAAATCAGGGAGATGGATTGTAGAACAACTAGATTTAAAATGTTATTTTCCCCCGAACCATTAGAGATCAGAATAAACTAGATCCTAGGGATCCTTAGGAAGGGTAGTGTGTATATTTTATTTTCACTCTGCATGTTTTCTCTCGTTTCCTTTATTATATATTAAATGTTATTTTACTTTGTTTCCGCATGATATATATATTTATTGTGAAACGATTTGTATTCAGAAGTCTAACATTGTCCCGCATGTTGTGGATGATGGTCTACTATTTTATTTTATTTTGCATGCGGGTTGCTTCATTCTGAGTGCAATGTGTTTCTTAATATTTGCACTTGGGAGTGAATGTGCATTTTTGGTGGTGGCTTACATCCTGCCACATGCCCTTGCGACGGATTTCAGGGTGATGTTTAGAAGTACTATTGTTTTCATAATTTTTCTTTCTCTGCAGGCAGAATATCAAGGCAGATTATCGAAGAAGAATTGAGATTTCTTTTGATATATAGGCACATATAAGATATATGCTTAGAGTATCACGTAGGGAGAAGAGAACTGTCAGATAAAGGAAGGAATGTCAGATAAAGTAATTGGCGTTCAGATGATAACCTATATATTCCACCAATGAATTCCTTAGTTCATTGGGCACACTCTTCGCTCAGAGGGTGATAACCTGGAAGAAAGTATTCTTCTGTGGAATTCTGAAAGTAAAAGATGACTTGGATGCCCAATGCGCTGGCTAATCCAAATAAATGGACGAGGTAAACAAGCACAAAGCCAAATTCACATTTAAAACGAAGAAGGAGTACTAACGAAAAAAATTGATTCAACATAGAGAGTTAAGTGTCACGAAGTTTTATCAATGAAAGGAGGACAGATTATAATGATTTCCTTTTGTGGAACAGCGGATGAGCTATATATATATATATATATATATATATTCCAATAGGCAATATATAGATAATAGACAATAGCATGGCAAACTTCATTTTTCAGCATTTTTCTAATCAATTAATCCAAGAAATGGTTTGAAGGAACGGATGAAAGTGAATGTCAAATTATACCCTCCTTTTCCGCGAGTTCAATCTTACATAATTTTTTAATGAAGTGGATGAAATTTTTAAATCAACACTTTCATTGCAAAAGCAGTCTTAGCGTCTCACGCACTACAAAATGCCTCTATCACATCAAACATCGGCCGAAGAGGGAACGCGCCACTCCGTTGTATCAATATTAAGACGAGAGGCGGGCCGAAATACTTTTAGAGACAGCTCCCGGCCCCAATTAGGCCTTTCGTATCCCCGTGTGCAAGCCCCACTCTCGTTATCCCTCTCCCTATTGCTCATTCTCGGAATTTTCCCTGCACTCTCATTCTGCTCAATGGACACCGGCCCTACTCCTCTCCCCTTTCCCCTACTGCGCTCCGAACCCTTCGCAATTTTTCCCAGGTATTCATCACCCTCTCGCATTTTATCCACTCCCCTCTCTCGGCTCGATTCACAAATGCTGAGGGGTGAATCCTGGGACTTTCGAACGGCGAGACGAAATTTTCTGTTGGGGTATTTCACTCTTAAATTCCACGTCCTTTAGCCCATGGGGTTGGTATCTGGTTCATTTGTGTCTCTTCATCTGCGGCTCCGTGCCACAAAAAGAGATTTCCTTGTTCGGCACAGAAAACCACCTTCCTGGTGAAACTAGAAAATAATTATGGAAGCTTGCGAGCGCATGGAAGGGATTTCTCCTTTTTGACGTGCTCAACATGTACTTCCATGAAAAACTTTCTTTTTCATGACTAATTGGTCATTTTTAGTCAAGAAGGAAGTAAAAAAATCTGCAGTTATATATGCCGTTGCTATAATGATATTTCTTAAGAGCTTGATCATTTTTTTCTGGCATAGAGTGGATTCTCATTATTTCTCATATTTTTAATAAGTAAAACTACTACAAAATCTTTTTACCTTTAATTTGTGCCTAAGGGAAAAAAAACTAAAGATTCAAGGTCAATCTGACGGCCAATATAACTGCCTGTACGAATAACTTAAGCAAAAATTGGAGATGGTCAATTTGAATGAAATTCTATGATAAAATATCGTAATTGTCTCTACTATATGGCTATGAAATTCTATAAGTATTTTTAGACATAAGTGGTAGCATAAATGCTTAAGAATAAGCTTAAGAATTTACATGTATTTTTCACCGTGTAGATCACCAATTGCCTGTAACCAAGATAACTAGCTACTAGACATTCGTATCACTCAACACTAACTATTTCTAAGACTTTCAATTTTTTAAAATGTCGTTTTACATTAAGTCGTATTATCGGAGGATGGTTTTACATCATTAATTCATTAAAAAGATTTACACAAAAATACCCTTTTTCAGTAGTGAATAATTGTATAAGTCTGCATGTAGGAATGCAAGTCCCTTGCCACACGCTCTGGCGGCGGCTCTCAGTGTATTTTGTCGAAGAAAGTGTAGCTTACTCCAATTGAACCATGAAACTGCACATTGTACGCCTAAAATAATGCTTAAAAATTCTCTTCCATTTCTACTATTTATGGTAACCCCAAGGTAATCATTTGTCACCCTTCCCTCAAGTGATGTGTTTCCCTTTTACACTGGCTCATCTTCCAGTACCTCCCCATTGTTTTTCTTAGCTGAAGGAATTTTAGTCCGTTCATCCTCTTTTTTATTTTGAAAACCTGCCTTAGATTGAAGAAATACAATTTTTCCTCACATTCGAAACTGCTTCCAGCCAATTGCAAATCTTGTCGTTCCCACCAAAACGTCTTCTTTACTGACGCCTTCTCACGGTAGCCTGTCTGAATCCATTTTACAACTACTGCGTCCTTCAGGAACTAATTACAACTGTTGATGGCGATATCCCAAGACATTTATCTAACTTTTCATATTGTGCTATTCAAATAATTGTTCAAGAAAGATATAGAAATACGTAATGACAAATATTGTTCTATTATAACTTGGAAATCTCTTTCGATTAATAAATGATAGAGGTATGTTATCTGTGATAGTTCATATGAAAGCTTAAGTAACTCTCTATGGCCAATCGTATCGATTTTAAGTATTTCTCATACTGGGCATACTATAAATAAATGTGTCGTGGAAAATAAACTAAAATTATTTTTGTGGTGCATATAATTATTTTAAAAGTTTCATTTACAGACGATAACCACGAATTACCACCGTTGTAAAATTAAGTACTTAACTGTGGTTATGTGCAAAGAAATATAAATAGTGAAATAATATTAAAATATGAAACGAGTTCAGAGACAACTTATTTCCTGAAGTTTATAGATTATCTTTGTAGAAAGTGAAAGAACCAGTGATAATACTGTATCATTAAAATAAATTACGACATTATCGATTGCTGATGGGAAAGTGACTTGGTTATGTCATAAAAAAATACAAATAAAATCTACTTTCACTGTGAAAGGCAGAAAAAATACACATGCCAGCACGCATATGAGGTTATCAAATTTGAGTACCAGGAAGTTCTAACCAATCTTCTTGCCGAATAAAGAGAGGAAACTCTATAATTTTCTGAAGCATCAACTTTGTGGAAGGATTTCATTATGATAAATTGGTTGATAAAGTATCACCAATAGATTTTTGAAATGAAATAGTGATAGAAGAACACTTAAAATTTGAAATTTCAATGCTATATCAATGCTATTCAATCTCAAATATGCCAGCATACTCCTTTTAAAATCAAATATATTGCTTCTAGAGTTCGTCCAAAGACATTTAAATGATATGAAAGAATTACGAAAGAATATAATAGCAAATATTGCCTAAAACATTAAATTTATAGTTATACATTTTAACGTGCAAAAAGAACTTCTGTAGAAAATACCATAAACCGGATTTTTATGACACTTGTTGAAGAGTATATTTGTTTTCACCCAAAAAAATTTTCAATTATATATAAATTAAATCCGTATGTCTTGTTATTTTCTGACTCCCACATAACTAGTCATAACTTTTATTGAAAAATGACTTAACCTTCAAGATAAAGGTTCACTTATTTTCCTTATTATTCTTTTTCATTTACATGATACAACGAAAATGCCGTGAGATAAATACCAAATTTACATGCCTCTTTAATAATTTTTAACACCAGTCAGTCTGCGGAGTGCTCTACTACTAGATACAGTACATAGTCTGACAATATTATCTGGAGGAAAAAAATTAAGATTTACCGATTCTGTGACGTGATTTGATCTCATATTAACAACAGAATTTGCGTTTTTAGTATTAGATCAAATCGAGTGGTTACTTCATGGAGATCTGACGTCAAACCACTTAGAAGAATATGCTACAATTTGTCCTATTCATACACGTAATAATGTTTTCGAAAAGTGCATACATATGCACAAAATTGAGCCCTGAAAATGATGAGTATTAAATTCAAAGCTCACGTAAAATAATGGGAACGAAGTTAAGAAAATCGGGAAAAGGGAGTTTGAGGTTTATCTGAGCGGAGAAATCACGGGTGTCTCGTCTGCCTCTTTCGTCCCACTAAGGAGCTGGTTTATCGTCCGGAGTGAAGGCATGCCTGTCTAGCTCACCGCAAAGGGGAAATGAACGTCGGGAAACATAGTGGAGGGCCTGGACTGCGACCCAAGCCAGTTTGACGCCACCGTTAAATTGCACAGAGGTGTTTGTGACGGGTTGCCACTTGATAGTGCGAGCTACGCCCAATAATGACTTCGACATCAGTTCAGTTCTGCTACCTCATCCTGTACACCATTGAAGGTGAGACCGATTTAAAATTTTTGAACATGGTGCCTTAGAGGGACTCTAGTGCACATTTCCCCGTCGGTTAACGTATCGAATGCTACCTACTCTCGTTAAACCTATTTTCGTACTAGACGCAAGTGACTCATGAATATTAAAGAGAGGAAAAACATTCTAAATGTTTCTTTACTGCTGTATTTATCCCTTCTTTATCGGTAAAACCAATGACCATATTCACCGAAAAACCTCGTCGATTAGACCTAGGGTGCTGAATGAAGTCAGTGATATGACACCAGCCTATCGGGGAGAGGAAGGGAAATAGGTCTGAAATATACAGGGAGGTTTAAGGAACTAGGTGAGGGTGCGGGAACGGGGTTTGCGAGTTAATGGGAACTGGATCAATTTCTCCGGTAATCCAGACGGTAAAATCAGGTCTACGGAACACCGATGGCAATTGATTCCTACCCCACTTGACCTTTCAGCTTCCAAAACACCGTGCTAAACGGCTTCCATCAACTTTTCAACCTCGCCCTCGCGTATTCGACTGCTTATGTCTCACTCTTAATTATTCATTAAAGTTGATTATTAAAGTCGATAAATATTGTTTATACATCACTTATTCGTGCTTCCGCCTCCCAGAATTCTTGTAAACATCTTTCTTTTAGTTGATTAGCAATTATGTAGGTTTTAATTAATCCTCCTCGATTGAAATCAACGTACATGATAGAAAATTTACCTTTCTTCAGGGTAGTTTTTATGTACGTCAATACTCCACCATTTAGGGGTCCAATAAGAAAAATTATATAATATCACTTCCAAGAGACGTTCCCGTAAAAAAAACTTCATACAAATGTGTTCTAATTTATTTATCTCTAATTACCACCGTACACAGAACCGTTATTCATCGTTCTATTTACGGATGTAGTCAACAAGTTTTACGTAATATGATTGTCATATTTCTTTCGTTAAAACTTATTTCAACATTTGTTATGTCCTAAACACTCTTTAGTCTTTCAATCACAATATGAGTTTTTATTTATAAGCGTATTAAACCAATTATCAAGTTGTATAATAAAAAATATTTAATTGTCTTGATTGTAATTATATTTTGTGGAACATTGTACATTTTTAATATTCAATGTGATAAAATTCCACCATATACTGACACTACATTGTTTCTTCAACTAACAAGAGAACATACAATTGATAATTTAATAACAGTTGTGTGTTTAGGAAAATAAATTATATTTGTAGTTTCGAATGTGAAAAATTTAGTAATAGCCGTCTGGTTTCTCATTTAAACATAATCATATCAGGCATGACTTCTTGCAACACATGGGTATCCATAATGTGGAACTTAAACACTGTGGAAACTTTTAGGTTTTCCCAATTACGGATGTCTTTTTTTCTCTTCAAATCAAGTCAAAATCCAAAAGATAACGTAAAACACTATGGCACATATAAAATAAATATTTCTACATAAGGATGAATTGTATAGAGGAATTTTATGCTCTTATGATAAATGGTGTCCCAATCAGCTGTGACTTTTGTTCGTGTTGTCCATTAAGGGTCATTTTTAATCAGAGTTTGTGTTGTAATATGAGTTGAAATTCTTATGCTCTGCCTACATAAACTGCATAATTGAAAGTAACAGTTTTCTTCAGGTATGTATTTGTTTCTTGCACATTCATATTTTATCAGGAGATCTCCTAGAGACATGTCCTACTATCACCGCGCAAAGCCAAAATGTTTTCTTCTGATGCTACTCGGAATGTATTTATAATTTCATTTTACCTTCCTTCTCTACTGATCACCTTAATATGACTGAAAATTTGCCTTTTTAGGGTAATATGACATATGACATCACATTTACTTTCATGCAAGAGTGGTATTTCCAAAGAGAATAATTTTGTGGGGGTCACATAAACTTGCAAATATATGTACTGCTGCCGATTTCATGAACGTCGCTCCCTTTCTAGATGGCACAATTGTTAACGGGCCTATTACTTTTCTTCATCCTGTAGTGCCTTCGGAAGGTGCCGTATTCCAGTAACAGGTGTAGTGAAGTAACATACATTATTTTTTTCGTTATGCCAAAAAAGAAAATCGGGAAATTTTTTCTATAAAGCCACAAAGTAATGACTTCTCATTCTCTGATTTGGAAAATTTAACTGGCGGCCCTCGGATTGATAGCCAAACTCACTACCACACTGTTACTACCGTTTCTTCGTCTCATTAGAATTTTAAGGCTAGATAAAAAAACCTGTCTGAAGGACATACAAAATATAAGGTATTGTTAAAAATCGACTCGCTCGAAAAAACTGAGTCATATCGATACTTCAATCCAAATGAAACGATTATTCGTTTAATTTTTTCATCTATATTTTTTATCTTCTTTGAACTGAGTGTTCACCGTCAAGAAAAATATTTTCTGTTCAATTAATTTTTTAATTCCTTCAGATGAATTAAAATCTTTATGTTTGCTAATTGAAATAATCTTTCCTGTGGGTGACTGAATATTTATTGATTTCATTTCGGCTGTAGATAACTTGAATTCAATTAACAAATTTAAATGTAACCTATAAAGTTCTCCTCATTATATGATCATATTATATGATTATATCATAATTATAAATTCCAATTACAGGCTAAAAAATAGTAGGGAGTTGCAGCTAAACAGTTGACCGAATTGATTAATTAATATCGTTAATAATTATAGTAATTAAACCTTATAAATTATCAGAAAGGTAATCACACCACTTTTCAAATTTAAAACTAATTTTCCTCGTTACTTAAATTTTTGAGTGGTGCGTTACCTTAATGTTACGAATAAAGTCGCCATTTCCTGGCACTTAATTATGTCAATTCCACTCCTAATATATATGGAGGAATTTATAATTTTGGCAATTTTAAGCGCAACAAAAGCGATATTTGTTGAAACGAGTATTTGGGAATATTCCGAGCTTAAAATATACTAATAGTTCCTCCTTCTTTCTCTTCCCTGGCATTCGATAAAATGATGTGAGGATATATAACAACCACAATGCCTTTTCAGCCTTTCAGTTTTGTGGTCCTTTTCTTCTGATTGGTTAAAAACAGGGAAATAATATCAAATTTCTACGTAATCAATCCATTCCTTAACATAAAGCACATACTTTTAATTATGTATACTATACGAGAGAGGTAGTGGTAGACCAGTGGGTAGAGTGCTTGGCTACTTACCGGGGGACCCGGGTTCGAGACCCGGTGAGGACCCTCCGGACACCTCCAGCTAAACCCAAGCTGTGTATTTTT
>WURS02473237.1:0-12932 GCA_011762765.2 Rhinocypha anisoptera
GGGGGGGGCGGAGGGAGACGCCCCTACTCCCCAACCCCTCGCCCTCTGACCTCCATTTCCTCGGCCTCCCATGTGATTTTCCAGCCCACCCTCGCTCTCCTCCTGGTCCTCCTCCTCTTACGCATCTCCCCTTTCGTCTTGCTTTCAGTCAGAAGGTCCTCTGGCGCTAGCCGTCGCGCTAACTTATAAGGGACATTCGTCCCATGGTTGCGCTTAGTCACCCCCCCTCCCCTTTTTCCCCTACCCATCTCATTCTTTTTTCTCCTCCTCGCTACGTCCTTTTTTTTCTCCTCAATACCGTCTTTGCTCTCCCTTTCTAAACTCATCTCTTTCCCTGAAATCCCCGGGCCTTATCCCTTGCGGGTCGGTCCTTTCCTCTTTCCATCCTCTGCCCGCTGTTTACTCCTTCGCGAATGACATCGCGAAAATTGGCAGCTGGTTCCTATTCCAAGGGGACGCAAGGAAAGAAATCCTCATCTCCGTTCATGGTTTCCGTGAGGATAATTAATTCCATAGGACATAAGGTAAACCTACAAGATGTACGTCACGCTCATTGAACCGTTAGCATACATAACTCTTGAATCGACCTGCAACTTGGTATTATATCTTAAAGGGGACTTTCTCCGTCGCCATGACGACTAATGGTCATGTAGTTAATTTTAGTCTTTTTGGACAGGTCTTTGAAGTTATTTTTCATCGTTGTAAAATTTTCCTTCCCGAAATTACTAAATAATTTAATTCTTCATTTCTATATCCTCCTTCACACCGTCCGGTAAATATTCTCTTATTCATTATCCTCCGCACCGACCCAAGAACCTCTTTTCTTTGTCCTCCTGCTTGCTCTGGAATGCTATTGACTCTCATTGTCCTCTCTTTCCACTTTTTATTTCATCTTAGTATTTCACCTGGTTACTTTTTCTCTTCTCACCCTGTTTTTCGAACAGAAGAGGAATGAAACCGATATCTACGTCTCCGTGCCTCGGGAGCACCTGCCACTGGACTTTTGAGGGCCAGTTTTCGGTAATGCATACTTGTCTTGATAATAATTTGTACTATTTATAATGACATTTAGATTATTTGATGGTAAATGGTGATCCTTTTCCCTGTTTGTATGATCAATTATTACGGGAACGTATAAAAGTAATTATCTGAATAATGGATAGCATGAACTCTAGGTTTTCGTGCCTAAGCAGAATTTTTAGTTTCCCTGGCTCCATTAGTGCCTTAATATACATCCAATTAGGCCCTCCTGCCATATTAATTTCCAGTAAAAGAAAATAGAATGCATCCTCACTATGTGCACCCAATATTAATTTTATACCCTATCTTAATTAAGTCTTTCTTTGAGTTTTCAGCTCTTTATTGACTAAGTGTCGAAACCCAATCCTTGTAAGAAGTAAGAACTTGTAGTGGAAAAAATAGTCTTGCAGCTACGTGTAGGAGAGTACGTTGGGATTAAACTTGAAAATGTGTTGTGAGATTGAGGTTTAGCCTGTCTTCGTCCAGATTTCTCGCGTTGACAGCTACAGGAAGGCTTTCAAGCAAAGTTTGGCAGCTTTTTGAACTAGTTGTTAACGCGTTTAGAGTCTGACGTCTTACGCCTCTTCTGAAACCTTGGAGTGAACAACTGAAAATTGACTTTTTAAAAAAAGGAAAGGTTTATTTTATCCCTTCTACTCTCTCTCCTTTGGCTTCGGGGTCTCGATAAACTTCTTCCACATCTTTAGATCATTTTCTTCATTTACATTTTTGTCTTCCCTCTTCTCCTTCTTTCTTTCCGTACTTTTCAATTTTTCCATCCATGCCTCTCATTTATTCACCTACACTTCTTCTCCCTTCTGGTTTCGCTTCCATTAATTTCCTGAGAATTCTATTATGATTTCTTCTATTGAGAATTCCATACCATATTATCGGGTTTCTCTCTTGGTTGGCAAGGGTTACTTTTTGAGGTTTTTACTGATTTATGTGTTCCTATTTAAATATCTTTTGGTTTCCTGTCTTACTCTTCTTAAAAAAATCGTTTATACTGCTGTTATTTTTATTTATGTTCTAGTTGTTTTAGGTCAGATTTCAGAGCCATATTTTAGGAAAGATATATAAATTGTTTTGATTATTTTTATTTTTAATCGATTTTTCCAATTCCTATTATTGTGTTACTGATAGTAAGCACTACTTACTTTTAAAAAATTCTGTGTTTTAAGTTTTGAGTGATTTTCCATTTTTTGTAGACACTGTTCCTATATAGTTTTATTCTGTCACTGTCCCTACTTCTTCATTTTTTATTTCTATCCCATTAATTTATATATATTATCTCCCTATTTGTAGTAAGATTTTTCTTACTTTCTTTTGGCTAACTGCCATTCCTCTTTTCTTGATGCTTTCCCTGAACTTTTTTAAATTTCCTCAAAACGATGAAGAAAATGAGATATCCTAGAAGGGTGGTTAAAATTTTTTCATCATAATTTTCATAGCCATAGGGTTAAGTGAATATTTTTAAATACACATTATTACTTCTTGGATTGAGGTTCCGGACAAACTTCTTGTATTTCAAGCTGTGTAACCACTACACTAAAGTGCTTCATCTACATATTTTTTTCACATAAAAAAATGATTTCATAGCTTTATGTTCCATTTATTGGAACTTTGAAAACGATGATGACGACAAAACTCATCTTTTATGTTTCGAGAAAATATAACTTTCGGTGTCAGTTTAATTAACGGAGTTTTTATGTACGCTTTAAGGCCCTTGTAATGCATGAATATTTTTACGAGTCAGAAACGACGTCCGTCCGAGATACCACCCATTAAATTTGTCAGAGTTATTCGGGGTTATTTTTTTCACAAAAATTCCAACGGGTTTGCTTGCTTTTCTTAAAAAAAATCCCATTTGTTTTCTTTATCCCTCTGTGCTCGTGTGGCGGCTCTCTTAGCTTTCCCTTCTGCGGTCTCCAGCACGCAAATTTAAAAAGAAACAGTCTTTCCTTTATACCCGTCTCCCTTTCCCTCATATATTTTTACCCTTGAACCTTTTTCTCTTTTGATAAAAGGATTTAGACTTGTGTTTCGGCTGGTTTAGGGCGTGGGTTGTTGTTCGTGGTTCGTATTAATAGCAAATCTGAATAAGATACTCTGTTTATTCATGCTCATAATTTATTTTCTATGAAAAAACATTGACACGAAATTAAATTTAACGAAAATTGAAATGGAGTAAAATTATTTATTCCACCTGATAATTTTTACAGATATATTTTATAATCTTAAAATATTTTTAAAACTTTCTGCAATTCTGAGAAAGATCCTGTGATTTAAATCTCAGATTCAGTGAAATCCAAGTCAACATCTCAGCAATAAACCGCGTTTTCATAGAGTAGTACAAAAAGATTCTCATGTGTAAGGCTACTTCAACGGACCCACCGAAACGTTTTTTATATTGTAGCTTGAGAGTTATCTTAATAATTTGGATGAAAGGGTTTATAATTTAGTCTATTAGCGTCTGTCATTAAGAAGAATCTCCGTCACTCTATCTGTCGTAATCAAATCTAAGACTACTATACTAAGGGCCCTCCGCGCCCCACATGACCCTCGGTGTCGACAATAGCAGCGAATCACCAAACGGCCTCGCCCCCGTGCGAACGATGCATCGTCATTAATTTGCGGCTTAAGACGGGATTAAGTCGAAAAACAAATACGTGGTGAATCAATTCTTTTCGGCTCATTCTCTGATGGTCGTTTTTTTATGTGTTTATCCGATTAAAACGAAGAATTTTCTCCTCAAAACGTGTACGGAGAGAGACGTGATTTGCGATCTCACAAAGTGGCCTGAATTCTTGTTCATAAATGAAAAAAAAATGACGTCCCACGACGGCTGTTTTTTAAAATATATTGGTTCACACTTTGGCTTTGTGATGAGCTAAAAATCAGAAATTTTTTCAAAGTTTCACTCATTTAACATTTTTCAGATTCATTCAATGTACGTTTAATTAGAAGAACGATGTATAATACGAGTTCCATAAGGTTAGACTTTTAAATGAAATTTCTAATCTAGCAAGGTTTTCTAATACATTTCTCTCTATTACAAAAAACTTCCATCTCATTTGTCCTTTAAAAATGATGAAAACATTACGAAATAATCTTTTGTTATACATGTTACCTTTTAATATTTATATTGGTTCCTGATTTCAGATTTAAAAATTGTTCGTTACCTAGGGCAACGCGCCACTTTTTTTGTAACAATAACGGATGTCATGATGTAGACATGTATTTAAAGATTAAGAACAGGAGATCACAGTTTGTTGAAAGATTGAAATGCAGTTTGTACCTAAAATGTTTATCATTATTAGAGAATTTTATTAGAACCATCACATAATCCTTTCCTGATCATTAACACCCATATAAGTGAAATAAACACCGGAGAGTTTTGATCATCGTTCACATCGAAAGTATTTTCAGTATAAATTTTAGAAAAATCTTCTATATACTATTTGTATAATCCCACTCATAACATGAAAATCGTATTTTGGCAAGTAACATATTCCGAATTTTCGTGTTTTCCCGGCGCACAATTCTGGTGAAATCTTCGCGGGTTAGGCTTTTAGCTGTCGACGTTTCAATGGCAAAATCTGACATCATCCTCAGGGCTTTGATATGGGTCCAATGGGACTTTATATAAGGAAGGCAAAATGATGGCCCTGCTTCAACGTCCTGGGGACGATGGTAGGGTTAGCTATTGAAATGTCGGCAGCTGAAAGTCTAACCCGCTGGAAAACCAGCGAAGATTTCACCAGAACCGTATTCCGAAGCCATTTCCGGCATTTATATGGCGATTAAATTCTATTGCCCGGATGGAATTTTCACGTGTTATCATTAAAATAACTTCAATCAAACCCATATAACAGATACTATTTTGTTGCAAAAGTGACCGTTGTGGTATTTTAATTTGTTTTTTTATGCAGGTAATGACTTACTTCATTCCTCCGATTCCAAACTTTCCTTTGGCGACGATTCAACTCAATGGCGATTCATTATTTGCTAGAGAGTTTTCTAACAGAATACTGATCGTCGAAACGGAAGGCTGAATTCAGTTCAATTGGATTCACTTGAGTTGAATTGATTCGGTCAGACATTTAAAATTAATTCCAACGCCTGAATACTTCAAACATTTCCTATAGCCTGTAGGAAGTTTCAGGGCCCTTCATTGTTTGTTCTCGAAAGATCATTTATTCAAGACCATTCGGAAATTTGTTTTCTTGTTGCTGAGGGAGTTGCAAAGTAATAATGTATAACTTAAATACCAACATATTAGATGAGAGTTTATTTAATTCTTCAGTATTTTCCATTAATATTTCCCTCAATCGCACACTAATGATTTTAGCGGTGGAATTCATCGGTGCATCACGTTAACAACTGTGAAAATAACACATGGTTATATTGGGAGAAATAAATAAATAGGTTCATATGCTGTTTTGCTATGGTCATATTCATGATAATCTTCATGTCATCAAAATTTAGTCATGTACCGCTTTTTGGTATTTTATTTGTAATTTTGAAATCTGAAAAAAGTATCACACAGTCGAATAAAATAGGTATAACTTTTAAACCAATTTAAATTTCCGACTCAGCTTCTAAGTGAAATTTGAGTTAAACCTTGAAAAGGATCGAGTTTGTAATGAGTTTTGTAGTGCTTCTTGGAAATGATAAAATTCATGTTTTGTAAATGACTCCAAAAATGTTATCTGAAAATTTTTTTGAACAAAAAAAAACGCAGAACACTATCATTTCAAGGAATTAAAAAAAATCATTATTTTATTTAGTAACTAATATACGTCCGTATTTTGGAATAACTCTCTTCCAAATATCAAATCTCTTCAAGAAAATCAGTTTGGTCCCCAATCCTCAATTCTAAATTCATTTTCATTTTGAAAAGCATTTAGAAAAGCGTAAATTATTTATTTTGTCATTGTATTAATTTCTGTACCGGAACATACGCTCGGGAAAGTTTCTAAAGTTTAATAAAAGCAACGAAAGAGCAAATTGACGAAAACGAGGGACGTTTCCGTTTTGGAATCATAAGAGAATGGGGTAAATCGGAATAAAAAATGGACGTCACGAGCGCCAGCGATGTATAAATAAATACGGGACACCTTTATTTGAGCGACTTCCGACTTGATTGGCTTCTTTTCCGTTTGAAAAGAATATCTTCGTAGGCAACGCAACCCTTGAATCTTGGATATGGAATCACCAGATCCCCTGGCGGTAGCGGTGAAAAGAAGTTCGTGACCCATATTGAATCCCCTTTGATCTCAGGGTCTACTATCAAGGAGAGAATCTCCGCTAGGTCATCAATTAGAGCGGCTGGAGGCCAACTACCGGTATATTTGTGACAAAAAAAAGAAACTGGCGGGAGAAGAGTCTTCGCATTGACCCAAATCGAAATAGATTTTTTTGCTTGGAACCATGATGAAGCATTGTGAAGCGTAAGGGAACGTTTCGGTTGGAAATTTTATTATTCCCAAGCAATCATGAGTACGCCAAAATACTCTAGCCCTTGAGAAATTGCCCTTTAAAAAGTTTCATAATTTACCAAAAAAGCCCATTTTTGACCTAGATTATTTTTTTCGTATTTGTCTCTAGTTGGTAACCTACTTACGGGGAATGACCGCGAAAAAAGTACAAGTTTGACATTAAAAAGGGAAGGGATACAGATACAATGAAAATACGTCGATATCATATGCCTTATTTAAAAAATAGATTTCGTTACATACTACTTATTTTTATTTCGACATGTATAAATAGATACGGAAAGCCTCACCCATACGGGTGCTACGAAGTTATGGATCTGACTTTGGCCTAAATAATGTTTGGTACAGAATCCATCACGAACGATTGAACTGAATGATTGACCATTGCGTCTCTATATTTCTTATAGTTTTTATTAGTTGTCAATCGGTAGAATTATGAAATGAAATAGCGCACTTCGAGTCATAAAATCTCGTGTTGAGAGGCTAGAGTATGATGATCGCAGTATACGATATCTTCTCCCTAAAAGTAATATGAGGAACAATTTTTATGGTGCACCCCATGACATTTCAGGCACACATTCGGGAAGTGACTTATGTTGCCATTCGCTCTTTTGCGTATTTAATCAATCGGGATATTTTAAACTAGAGGGTCATGAATAATTTATATTTACCACATATTCCATTAGCCTAGTTTTAAAAAAGTTGTCTATTGTACTATATGTACTGTTGTTATTATTGGAATTGTTTGTACTGTGCTGTGACCTTGATTGGTTGGCAAGTTCTAATCTGTTATTCCGTGTAATTAATGAGAGAAGTATTATGTAGGGAGCACTGAGTTTAAAAGTGCCTTATCGCGTGGTGACATCCAAAGTAGGAACGCGAGCTTCACATATGCGACTGTTTGAGCCGTTTACCCTACTACACCTGGTACCTTTACGATACGTAAACACATCGCAACCTCGTAGGTATGCCAGAACAACATCACTGGAGAGATTTTGAATTATTAAAAATACGAAGAATTTATAAGTCATAATTTATCTATGGAAATTTGCATATAAGTCTTTTAGAAAATGATAGAGAGTATTATCTAATATATTCATATGATCAGTACGCAAAAACAGAGAAATAATAGCTACAATTTTAATGAAGTGAAATGAATTCACCGTTATGTTAATTACTCTGTAAACATCGTGTTAACAACAACATGTTTTTATGCTGGATTCAACAATTTATCTATATTCATTTTCTCTCGGATATAACATGGCATGACTTGTATAAATAATGGATTGAAAGTAATTCAAGTCATTCGAGTAATTGAATTTCACTCTTCAAATGCTCCATTCGTTTTTCTCGCAATGCTCTCCCTTTTTTCTGAAGTTGATTCCTTTAGTGTAAGTAGACGGAGAATGAACGAAAATTGAAGGACTCTCTTTATTTTCCTGCACCTATTTATTAACTCTGTAAAACATCATCAATAATCGGGAATAAAATTTAAATTGGTTTATAACCACATGCGACGAACTATATGGGTATCCAGGACCGAGGATGAAGGAATGACGTCGACACCGATTAAAATAGTTTATCTGCAAGGTTGGTTTACGAAAGGTTATTACTTTTACCTAAGGCGAAGTTTCACGATATCCGCCCACTCGATTTGAGTCTAATAGGTAGGTACTATCGTATTAGAATGGGACACAGGGGAAAATGTCCCATTCCATAAGCATTAAACGCAGTCCCGCTGAAAACTACTGCTGCCGCTTGGGTAACCACTGTGGAACGTCACTTGTTTAGATCCGTAGAAATGGTTTCGAGCCTGGCGAGAACAGGCATTAAAGATAGGGCTTGTATGGGAAACGGGGAAGCATCTACACTTCCAAATCGCCTCGGATCTGCATTGACTTTCTTACACGTCCCTTCTACGTTGTCAACTCTGGCTACCCCTCGGGCTGAGTTCTCCTTCTCTTGGGAAAAAACTTCCCTCAATTCCGCTTTCTCCCTAGCTTCGTGTTGTCTTTCGTTAAATATGTTTTTTTTCGCACTTTCTGACTCACTCGTTGGTAAAAAAGTTTTCCGTTTCGGGAATTGTTCCAAGCAACATGAATTCACTCCATTTTAGTGACCTGTCTTATTTTCATGAGTATGTACATACGATATTACTGGTAACTTCATAAATATTTTCGAAAACGTTAACTGCGAAGTTAATAAATTAAATACCAAATACCAATTGTACTAATTTTTAGAGTTTTGCACGTTTTTTAAGAATTGAAAAAAAATTTTGTTGTAGTATTCAGGAATTACAAGTGTAATAATTCATTAGCTTTATTGCGATGATCATTTTTCCTCCAAAACTGAAGTAATGATTACTTTATACTTATTTAGTTTACAAACCAATGGAGTGAATCTTTATTATTAGTAAATTCATCCTATTAAATTTATGCATTCGTCATTCCCTTCTCCTGAATGCACTGATTTGGTTTTAAAGTGAGACTTTAAAAAAATATAATAACTATGGGATTACTATATGAGTGAACTGCAATATGATAAACATTTTAATTTTTACTGTAAAATAAAATAGATACATATTAATTTTTCAAATTTAAAAATAACAATCTAGATAAAATCTCATAGCTTCATAAATAAGACCAATGTGTAATTATTGTTTTTTATAATTACTAGTTGAACTAGAACGGTATTAACATGGGTGTTACCTCAAATCTGCTATAGAAATATGGGTATAAAGGACAAATGAGATTCACAAGAATATTTGTCAAAATTAATTTTCCACAACGATGTCAGTAAATTATAATTTAGTTTATACGACAATTTTCATAAAGCTGTTATTGTCAATTATCACATTTGGCTGCATTGAAAAAAAATCCCTTACTTGAATAACGATTTTTCCAACAGTTTTCATCTATAACAATTTTGCGATTTACTCTTTTAAATTCGTATTATTATCAGAAAATAATTTATATAAAATAAATTTAATTAAGTGAATTAATCTGTCTTAATATTCTCCATAAATTTTGATGCTCCAGTTCATCAAACAATAATGAGCTATGAATACTAGAAAGGTTTTACCCCTCATCATTTTCAAAAGACTTTTTCTCGGTTTCTAAGCTTTGTACCATAGAGTTAAGCTCGTGCAGTAAACACAATCGACTTCCCATTGTTTTTACTGCGAAAACGTATCTCATTAAAACTTTTCTTAAAACCTACGATGTAGACAATAGGGTATCAATTAAGGTCGCCTAATGAAGGGACAAAAGTGTATGTATAAAAATTAATGCCAAAATAAATATAATGTTTTTGAAACAATGGATTGGATAGCTCGATGACCGGGCTGGTGGAGTGAGGGATTACCAGACATGCATTCCCACACACATTTTTTAGCTATACTTCACATGGAGAGAAACTACTTGCATGCAAAAAATTTCAATGACAAAAGAAAATATCGTACACGTAATACGGGAACAAAATCAATTAACTGTAGGACAAACTAAGAAAATTTGAGATACGATTAAATTCAAGTGACTTTTCAGTTACTTTCAATGTACAGAGAAAGTCGCTTGCGGGTGAGAATGCCAAAATCAATGAATTGTTGTCCACTTTTTCTGATTCCATCTCGGACTTCTCAAAGTTCAACTCTGGCCCAGGATCTCTTTGACTGCGTCATCTGAAGAAGAAAGTCTGAAATACGAGTTGTATCACTCAAGCCGTGACGTTATTTGGAGTGAATATCACTTGATAGCAACCTCGTGGTTTAATTAGTTTACCTGACCACCCAATCTGATTACGTGTTCGATAAACCAAATGCAAACAAATTCCGTGATTAACACCAGCTCCACAATCATCTTAAAAGTGAAAACATTGAAAAAATGGTTTATTTTTAATGTTCTTTATAAACACCACCAACGCCACCTTCATAGCAGGGTCTAAAAATGAGTGAACCTAAGTGTAATTTTTTAGTTAAATGATTTGAAGGATAGCTGCCACTTTATTTCATATCTCGAGTTTTTTTCGTCCTAGACTTTTCCCAGTTTGATTTTGGGTCCCTTTGTTAAGTGGCACTGGCACATATTTTTACGGCCCTTGCTGACGCCAACCATTCAGGAAAATTAGATTGAGGCAAATACAACATACATGCTCTGGGCGGGATACGAACCCGCGACCTTTAGGTTAGCCGGCGAGCGTGCCACCCACTCGGCTAACCCGGCCGGATTCATATCTTATTTGATTTGATATTTGAAAATGCATCAGTTACGTAGGTGATCCTTCCTCCACGTACTCGTATACTAATACGATAGAAAATTAATGTGGTCAGAGTCGGCTCGATAATCGAGTTGGTTCAATGACACAGTTTTAATTTTAGTGTGGTGAAGCGTAGATGATAAACTGTTTTCCTCACGGTCCCCACATAGGAGACACTGCAGTTAACATCACAATTCTACCGGAGAAGTTGGATTTCGAACATTCCAGTCGGAGGGGAAACACGGTCATTGACGAAATGGGTAGGACTGGTCGAGAGACATGGTTTGTACACAGGGCGACCCAGACAGCTAAATATTTATAATCCGCTTCTAAACCAGAGTTTCTCGGTTACTCGAGAAAACTCATCATGGCAACGGGGCTCACTTTGACGCATGAAAGTGCTTTTCAGCTCAACTTGGATTTCATCACTTTCTCGGGCCCGAAATAGTCTTCGAAAGTCTACGTGTCCCACGAACCAGTGTCCGCATGAGAAGATTTCGGATATCACTGAATGCTTCCGGATGCAATGAAATGTAATCTTCAGGCCATTATGTGAGTCAGCAGCTCACCGAGGTTTAAGTTACGAAAGTGCCAGACGGGCGATTTACCATTAACGTTTAGAGAGCCTAAAACCTTCAGAGTTAGGCTACGTTCGAGTCACCACCATAGGAAGCAATTTTATTTATTCCGTTTGGAAATGGGATAGGTGGCATTCTTTTGTCGGAAGCAACTTTACATCTGAAAAGCCATCCTGTGCTGCATCCTATGGAGACGACAACTTAAGAAAGGCCGTATCCGTGTTTGCCTATTCACTGGCTCTCTTAGACGCTGCTTCAATTTCGACTTCCGAAAGAAACGTTGTAGCTCTTTGATATTCCTATGGTATAAGTCAGTATCGCCCTTCAATTAATCACTTTCACAGATCGCTTAAAGTGGAATGCCTTGCCAATTAATTAGGACCGTAGACCATATTCCACGTTTCGTTGAAAGTTAGTGATATTAAAAGTAAGCTCTACTTATCCAGCTACGGTATCGAAAAATGGAGTAGGTAAAGCAAAAAATAAGGGAATTTTTAGAACCAGGAACATTTCAATGGAAGCTGTCGCATGACTATATCTAGGGACTTGACTAAACTAAACAAGGATTGGAGAGATGTTACCATGAAAAAATCAGGGTTGGTAGGTTTTATTTTATATTTTGTTTCTTGTTGGACTAACCTTATCCATGCTTACGATATTTGAAGTGCAAGGAGAAACATTACTTCAGGGTCTAGACAAAATGTGGAGGGAAATCTTTCAAGCGTCTCAAAATAATAATGAAGGAACGTATAGCGCGTCACGTATTTATGAGATAATAAATGAGCAAACATAAGAAAACATTTAAAAAAAAAGATTGGTTCCACTTCTTAGACGAAACCTCTGGGATATATAAAAACATAAATCGTTTTTGTAAAGATACCTCTAGACAACACAGAGGATGTCGTGTACTATAGTGGATTAACACAAATTTTATTACTATTATTGATGGAGATGACCAGGACGAGGAATTACTGAAGGCAGACCTCCTGCGTAGAAATATTTTGAAAGCAATTACCCATTCAAAATTATAATTTTCCGAGATATGAGACAATTCAATTTCAGAATCTTCTCTGAAGTCGTTATTAATCAGAACAAAGTATTTGTGTGTGAACATGTGAAATACACGTGGAAAGAAGATTATAAATAGTAAGGTTATAACATTAGACCATATTTTGTCTGGAGTTATTATCGATAAAATTAATACTAAAATAGGAATGATGTAGGGCTTTCAATGGACTCCCAGAATCACGACAGAGGTCGCTTTTCTGTATAAAGAATATTCAGTCGCCGTAAGTGACACGTAACCAATGCATAACATTTTTTATTCTTGAATATAGCATTTCCATGGCCAATTCACAAACTTTCATCTTGGATTTTCGTGGCTGCTCTCCCTCAGCATATATTCTCGTGGTGACATGGGGTAAAATATTTTTAATTGGAGGAAATTCGGGTAGATTTATGCTTCCGTTATTTTTATCTCCCTCATATTAACTCTATATTACTTGCCGTAAAGAAAATCTTTTGCCTCGAAAATGACTCCAACAGTGATTGCTAAATAACATTTGCTTCTAAAAAGCACCTCTCG